>BSBM01000068.1:4390000-4627500 GCA_027924585.1 Larix kaempferi | reverse complement strand
CATTGAGGCCACTTGAGTCCAAGAGAAGGTCAGTGAACAATAAGGCTTCCTGGAGGGGCTGCTGTATTTGCATTTACACTCAGACATCCTTCGATCGATAAGTGTCCATAAACGCAATTTGAGCCTTAGTTTGGTGCCCCTAGTTTTATTGGTACTGCCGAGCATTTTGAAACTTTGCCATCTTTTTCGGAATGCTTATGCCCATAATTTGTTTGAAATATTTGTATGATATTTTCCTAGATTGCAATAGCGCCGCTTACCACTATAGAAACTATATTATCTAAAGTTTGATCTTAGTTGTAGTGAATTGACTGTTTGAATTAGTTGTTGTCTATGGCTATGATATTTAGATAATACGTGTCCATTGAAACGAGTCATCAAGCTATTCAAAGACTGTTCCTATTAATTTGTTTGCTTTATCATTTTGTTTGTGTAAAATATCTGGTAAACATAAAAATAGGGAAGGCGGGAGGAGAAAACGCAGAACGCGGGAGGATAAAAGAATTTTGCTAATATTTTTGCATAGACATAACGTTAGTGTGTTGCTTATAACATTGAGTACCAAAACACTAAAATTTGAATTTAAATACAACATGCACGTGTTCTTTGAATTCAAACATAACGCGCGTGCGTTCCTGAGCACCTACTCTCCCATTCCTCCCACGTCCGCTTGTTATCCACTGTCCTATGTGGCTGGTTCGGACTTACCAAACCTTTGCTAGGGAATTTTTAGACCATAACTAATTTTACATTTTCAACATTTTTCTGAGGATGCCTGTTTTTCACCGCTCTCTACAGCATGACATACCTGACCATTATTGATGAAATTTTAAGCATAGATAGAATTTTTTATGTAGATTCCAAATATGTATTTTTTTGAAAAAAATATTGATATTTTCTATTTATTTCCTAATTTTCTTGTGTCATCACTTCATTGGTAAAAAACATATTGTTAGTGTTTATTCCGTAAAAAAAACTTGTATGCTGCACTAGAGGACACCGACCTCTACATCCTCTAAAAAATCCAAGTCAAAATAACTATATTAAGACCTTCAAAGGCTGCACCCACATTTGACGTACCGTTCTCGAGGTTTGACCACTTACATAATTAAAAAAAATTGAAAATTAAACATTTAATTTTGGAAAAATAGCGCTGCACTAGTGCTACGTGTTCTATACATGTATACCATATTTTGTAGCCTGAAACTGTCATTTAGGCAGTGAAAGGGTGCACCCACAAAAACATATACCTTATCATTTTCCAAAAAAATAAAAGTGACTCTTAGAAAAAATGAAATTTGACATAGTTATGTAAATTATCATTACTTAAAACTTATATATTCAGAAACGTGACTCAATTTCCTACATTTCATATTTTTTGTTCGATGCAAGATATCTTGTGTAAGTATCTCAAAAAAACCAAGTAAGTTGATGCATGCCTGATTTTTCAATTTTTGATTGCATCTAACGCGCCAAAAGTGACCCTCATTAGCTTGCACATGCCCAGTAGTCCAAGCCAATTTTGGAGAGAATGGCCAAGACTAACTGTTCATCTTTATTTTCAATACCACATTTCTTCAGCTGCAACACAAGTGATTTGAATTTGGAAAAGAAATCTTGAAGGTTATCAAAATTTTGTGGACTGAATGAGACTAGCTCATTATCCAGTTAGTAGCCTCTTAATTCATCTGTCTTTCTAAACAATTCTTGAAGTTTCAGCCAAACTTAATTGGGAGAGGTAATACCATCAAGATGAAATAGGAGATCCCTGGATGTAGTGAGACACAACATCCCACAAGCTTCATCTCTTCGATTGTGCCATTTATATTTTTCAACTGCTGAGGTTGGCTCAGCTTCAGTTGCTATTATCACCCTGTAGAGTCCTTTGCTCCTCAGTATGATCTCCATCTGCACCTTCCAGTCAAAATAATTGAATGGAGTGAGGATTATATGGTTTGACTGATCCATGGCAGCTTTGAAGTTAATTTTGGAATGATTTGGGTGTTCCTGAAGCTTGCTTGCTACGCCTTCTTGATGAAAGAATGCGCCCTATGGATGAATTATCGTGCCCTCCTTGAGACTGGTTGGATCCTGAAAGACAATAGAAGGAGAAAGGAATAGATTTATATCTTTGATACCATGTGAAATTTAGTTCACACCAAGATCTGATCAAGATATTACACTCACTCATAAAGATCTCACACAACTAGTCAAAGAACTCAGAAAATTACTCACAATAATACAAACTGTATTAACTGTCATGAATAAAATACATCAACCAACCTTTGGAAAATAATAGGCTATTGTTATATAACATTAAAAAAGAGATTTGAATGGCTAAATATGCCATTTGGATCCTCATATCATCAGAATTACTAAAATTATGCAAATCCCCCCTAGGTGGCAAGTGTGTTCTCCAAGTCACTCCAAAGGCTCATGAATTTCTAAATTAGTGACCTGTAGCTGATGTGTGATGAAAAAAAATTCCAAATCCAAAAAATGGAAAGAAGAAACATCATAGAGGATGTGTGGTCCAAAAAACAAGTTTCCCTAGAAGACTAGCTTTTCCCCCATGGGTAAAAAGCAGTAAAAAGCAGTAAATCTCAGCAAGGCACCTTTTCCACTAGAATCTTATCTATTGCCCAAGTGGTCTAGGAATATTGTGGTCCACACTTTTAAGTCTTGTGGTCCCCCCAATGTTGCCTTGTGGTCAACACAATGGCCTAAATGACAATAATCTAGTCTAATACATAGGAATTAATCATAAGATGATTAATTAATGCTACCAATGTATTAAATGACATAGATAGGAATATTTAAATATTCCAACACGAGTCTAAGGTCTCCTCCCTTGACCATGTCCAATGCCTTAAGTCCCCAAGACTTGGATACATAGCACAATGAATACCCTTGTAAAGTCTTGTTTCATGCTTTTCGACATTGTTCATAGCCTTGGACGTCTAAATGGTTTCTTTATGAAAAAAGGCACGATATTCTTCCATAAAACATCATTCCAAAATCCTTGATCATGAACATACATATTGCTCAAAACCATTTCATGGTATCGACATCCTTAATCATAGGCCAATGATACCATTAAGAGGTCATGTGTGGTTAGTGGAGGAAATCATCATAGCTCTTTCTGGATATAATATTCCTTTAGGGCCCAAGGTTTAGGGTTGATGAGAATTAGAGGCTTTAAGAGTTAGGGGTTAATTTTTATTTGACTAGACACTTTAGAGGTTAGAATTACGTGGTTAGGATTATAGGGGTTAAGCGATATATATCATTATGTGTTAGTATTTAGGATTTTTAGGGGCTATACTAGTTTGGATTATAATGGGCCAATATTTATGGTGGTTAGTTGTACTAGGTACTAGGGATTGTGGTGGCTAGGGACTAATGGTCAAGGGTTTGGGGATTGAGATATAGGGGTCATGGGTTTATGGTTACAATGATGAAGATTTATATGTACATGAGGATAATGTTAGTTAGTGATTTTTTCTAATAGTATACCTCCTAACCCTTGTGGTGAAGGACAAAAGAGAGGGGTGAGGGAGGGAGGAGTGATTGGGTAGAGTGGAAGAGAGTGGGGGGGATTGGGTGGATAGGAAGAGAGGGGGGTGGGGCTATAGAGAGGGAGGGGGGGTTAGGGAGAGATAAGTAAAATTCAAGGTGTGAAAAATAGCACGTGTGTGCCTCTACATGTGCACGCACAAAAACACGTGCGCGCCTCGACTCGTGCACGTTTTGGTATTAGCTTCATATTTCCAAACCTTGAGGCTCGGTCTAAGTTATGGAAGAACACACCAATTTCTGAACTTCATGTTTTTCACGCTTAGTTCCGCATATGCTCCACTTGTGCACTACTGATGAAATTGCAGACACTTGTCGAGCAAATTTGTAAAAAACATAGGTCGTTTATTTGGCCTATAAATTTTGATTGCTTATCTATTTCGAGAACAGAAAAGAACCTGCACAAGAGTACAAGAATACCTACAAGCTAAAAAAAAAAGTTTTCTGATTATGTTCAGACCATGATATGGTGGACCAGCACTCGACCATGTCGTTTTAAGGATTCACTTACTTTCGTAATTGAAAAAAAATAAAATTAACTTTTAAAATTTTGGAAAAATAGTCATGCACAAGATTCGTCTCTTATGCCTCTACATATTTTTTTCCTCGTAAATTGACAATTTACATAACAAACTAGTGGACCAACAGAAACATATGCATTATGTTTTAGATAAAAAATAAGTTACCAATCTTAAAATAATGACATTTTGGGGTGGTTATACCACTTTTAAATAAATAAAAGTTATATATTTCGGTAGGTGATCCGTTTTTCTAAATTTCATCTTTTTACACCTAATTCTAAAAACTTTTGTAGGTACCTCTAATAATTCATTTTAATGATAAGTTTTATGTTTTTCAGCATTCCATTGTAACTAACGTGTCATAATGGGGTATCATTACCTTGCACCAGCCCTAATATTATCAACAATATTATTTTAATATTAGTATTAATGTTTTAACATTAATGTTAATGTTACTATAATGATTAATATTATTCACAATATCATTTAATATTAATATTAATGTTTCAACATCAACGTTAATGTTACTATAATGATTAATATTAATAACAATATCATTTTAATATTAATATTAATATTTCCAATATTAATATTAATGCTATTATTGATATTAATTTTAATGTTATTATTAATATTAATGTTAACCTTGATAATATTATTAATTTTAATATTAATGTCAATATGATTATTGTTATTAATAATTGATATGATTGTTTTTTAATATCATCAATATTATTATTATTAATATTATATAAATAAAAAATGATTTAACATTATTCCTAATGTTATTAATATTAATATAACATAAGAAAATTGCTACGGAGTATGGGGGAGATGATGTAATGTGACTTTTATAACAAAATAATTAAAAAAATTCATGTCGGCTCATAAAATAAAAAATTATGGAAAGTATTTAAAAAAAAATCCATGTTGGTTCATAAATAAAATATTATGAAAAGTAATTAAAAAATAGATGTTCAGTTATAAAATAAAAACTTAAAACCTAAACCCGGATCTATCAATCAAGAGAGATCAAATTTCTTGAGTTTAAATTTAAGAAAATAAATACACCTCAAGAAATTGGATCCCTATGGGTGCTTGATAGATATGGGTTTAAGATGGATCTATGCTTGTTAATAACATTTTTTTCAACCAAAATACTATTAATAACATATTTTGAAGCATTTATAGTTATAACTTTTAAAATCTAAAATTTTGGGTGCTTAATGGAATTTTGATGGTGTTGAATCATTTTCTACCATCAAAATCACCACCAAAACACACTTAAATTCAGATTTTGAAAAATAAGAAACTAAAGCTCAATCATCTAATTTTTAGACAACTCTTTTCTAATATATTGGTATCATAAGAGGGTGAGCTAAATACTTTAATGTTTGTTTTAGATACAATAGTAACACATAAAATGATAATTTGAAAATAAAATGGGATAATGAAATAACATATAAAATGATAAATTAAGAATAAAATGGGATATTGAAAGAAAACTTGAGAATGAAGCCAAACCTTTCTTAAAATATTTAATGTTTACTTTAAAATGAAGATAGTAATTGATGTTTTAAAAATGAGTAGCCTATTTATTCTATGTTTTGGATTTTCCATTGATTTTTGGTGGGAATGGAGTAATTTGTTTTTGTAAAATCCAAATTTGAAAGTGTTTAAATTATGTTTTTGAATGTGTAAATATATTATGACACACAAATACCCATACCACTCCCATTAAACAATTTCTGCAATAATATATGTGGGTCTAATAAACCAAAAAAATACCTAAAAAATAAGAAAATTTAAAATACTCCCTTTAAAAGTGACATTATCCATTGCAATCTTCCTTTTAGTCTTTTCAATATATAAAATCTATTTCATATATAAAATTTATTCAATTATCTTCTTGGTATGAACTACCAACTTATACAATTTGATGGTATGTTTTCTTTCGACAAAACCAAAACATAAACAATCATATAAAATACAGAGCTGCATGAATAGTCTCCAAAATAAAATCAATTACAAGATGAGCAATATATATAATAAAATAAACATTTTAAAAAGATTATTCTTTTACACAAAATAAACATATTATGGATTATAATAAAACCTCAAGGTAACCATATTATGGATTATGAGATTAAGTGTTGACATATTATTAACTTAAATGAGGCAATCTTATTATTTAATTCATAATTATATTTAATATTATATTCAAAATTTAATATTATTATATTTAGAATATCCAAAATTTTATTCAATATTCAATTTTTTATTAAAAATTATATTCAAAATTCAATTTTATTATTTTCAAAATTATACTCAATCTTATTAAATTTAGAATTATATTACACCTACACAAAAAGGATATGGAGAAACGAACTGAAAATATTTCAATTTCATCAAAACCCTAATTGCAACAACGAACTGGAAAATATTTGAATTTCACCAAACCCCACAACGAACTGGAAAATATTTGAATTTCACCAAAATCCTAATCGCAACCATATCACCACAAAACCCTAATTGCAACCTTATCAATCGGCGTGCTGCAAGATTCAATATCACAAAAACGAAAATGTATCATCAATCAATAACAAAAACCACTTACATTACAAAACCAGGGTGATTGCTCTAACCCGGTACAGTACAAAACCATGGATTGGATTGGATTAAACAGCGTTGGGAGTAGCCGATTGAATTTACCCTAATTTAACCCCATATGCTTTTTAATAAAATATTTCATTAACCCAATCTATTTATATTTACCGTCCCAATGACCTAGAAAATATACCAAGAATGTGACCTTCGCCCGATTTAGTCGCCACCGCAGCTTTAGGTTTCAGTGATCGAAATCTAAAATTTATTTATATTTACCGTTCCAATGAACTAGAAAATCTACCAGGAATAAGACCTTCGCCTGATTTAGTCGCCACCGCAGCTTTAGGTTTCAGTGATGGAAATCTAAAATTTATGGAATTTTTTTGCAGAGCGTGAAATCTTCAGAGTCACCAGCATCTAAGCTAGTAAAATTGGCATCAGCCATGGTGAATAATTCCTCTGATCATAGCCAAGACGAAGAACAGGAGGAGCACATTCAAGAAATATCTTCTCAACAGTCAGAAATTCAAAAGTATAACCGAGAAGAACAAGAAACGGACCGACTAGTGAACCAACCAGAGGAAGACTACGGAGATGATGGACTAGTCAGGCATATTCAGCAGCAGCCAAATGCCGAAGTCGAAGCTCCTAATCAGGAAATCCGTCAAGAAAATGAAGAAATATATGGGGAACCTGAACTATATCTTCACGAAATTGAAGAAGCTATATTAAATTCGGGGCTCATCTCTGCGGCTTCAGATTCAAGCTCATCTCATCTTAGTGCTTCTCAACGGTCACAAATTCAAAAGAATAACCAAGAAGAACAAGAAACGGACAGGTTACTGAACCAACCAGAGGAAGACTACGGAGATGATGGACTAGTCAGGCATATTCAGCAGCAGCCAATTGTCGAAGTCGAAGCTCCTAATCAGGAAATCCATCAAGAAAATGAAGAAATATCTGGGGAACGTGAACTATATCTTCACGAAATTGAAGAAGCTATATTAAATTCTGGGTTCATCTCTGCGGCTTCAGATTCAAGCTCATCTCATCTTAGTGCTTCTCAACGGTCACAAATTCAAAAGAATAACCAAGAAGAACAAGAAACGGACAGGTTACTGAACCAACCAGAGGAAGACTACGGAGATGATGGACTAGTCAGGCATATTCAGCAGCAGCCAATTGTCGAAGTCGAAGCTCCTAATCAGGAAATCCATCAAGAAAATGAAGAAATATCTGGGGAACGTGAACTATATCTTCACGAAATTGAAGAAGCTATATTAAATTCTGGGTTCATCTCTGCGGCTTCAGATTCAAGCTCATCTCATCTTAGTGCTTCTCAACGGTCACAAATTCAAAAGAATAACCAAGAAGAACAAGAAACGGACAGGTTACTGAACCAACCAGAGGAAGACTACGGAGATGATGGACTAGTCAGGCATATTCAGCAGCAGCCAATTGCCGAAGTCGAAGCTCCTAATCAGGAAATCCATCAAGAAAATGAAGAAATATCTGGGGAACGTGAACTATATCTTCACGAAATTGAAGAAGCTATATTAAATTCTGGGTTCATCTATGCGGCTTCAGATTCAAGCTCATCTCATCTTAGTGCTTCTCAACTGTCACAAATTCAAAAGAATAACCAAGAAGAGCAAGAAACGAACAGGCGAATGAACCAACGAGATGAAGACTACGGAGATGATGGACTTGTCAGGCATATTCAGCAGCAGCCAATTGCCGAAGTCGAAGCTCCTAATCACGAAATCCATCAAGAAAATGAAGAAATATCTGGGGAACCTGAACTATATCTTCACGAAATTGAAGAAGCTATATTAAATTCGGGGTTCATCTCTGCGGCTTCAGATTCAAGCTCATCTCATCTTAGTGCTTCTCAACGGTCACAAATTCAAAAGAATAACCAAGAAGAACAAGAAACGGACAGGCTACTGAACCAACCAGAGGAAGACTACGGAGATGATGGATTAGTCAGACATATTCAGCAGCAGCCAATTGCCGAAGTCGAAGCTCCTAATCAGGAAATCCGTCAAGAAAATGAAGAAATATCTGGGGAACCTGAACTATATCTTCACGAAATTGAAGAAGCTATATTAAATTCGGGGTTCATCTCTGCGTCTTCAGATTCAAGCTCATCTCATCTTATTGCTTCCAATGTAGCCAGGAATTCCTCATCATGACGAAATTTGTTCTCATACAATGTCGCAGGAAAATTGTTATGCAAAGAGGTGGCAGAAATCAGCGAAGAGGAGTCAGATGAATAAGCTCGCTAATGGAAATATTTTGGCTAGTGGGCATTTCTTCCCCAAGCGAACATCTGATTTAAAATTATTTCCACGTTAGAATAGGGGCATCTGTTGCAAGGAAAGTTCATACAGGTTATATACGTTGGAAGTTCCATACTGTTGTTTAATTATGCCATTCATGTTGCATTTTGTAAAATTTTGGAAGAATTTATTAAGAAAGGGCGTCCAAATGTTTATAAGCTTGGAATGAATTTAAAATTGGAATGGATGGACTTACCGTGATCAATGATAACCATATTTCTTGTCATGGATATGCTTCAAATTCAAATACTCTGCTAGATAGTATGGATGTTCAATATTTTACGCAGTTTTTCCTAGATAATATGGAGGTTTAATATTTTTTGCAGTTTCTTGTTGATGTATTGTTTCATGTTTTGTAGTGGATTTTTATTGACAAAATTCTCTATTATAATGGAGCCGATATGTTCCGATATGTACCTCCTCGCTCGCCAACGCTAGGGCTGAAACAATCAATTATTCAAGAAACTTCCCACAAAAAAACTTCGCAGACCGTAGAAACTTCATAGCCTCCGTCCCAGTCCCATGCGGCCCGGTCCATGGAACATATAGATCCCGTTGGGCTGCATGATTCGTACCGGCCTCGCTTCATGGAAAGGAAATCGTGTGGGGTTTCTGGGCGAAAATAATGACCATACAGGCATCGATACAGATCCTCGACAGCTTAAAGTTGTAGACACCGAGACGATGGGGGAGGAGTAAGGACGTTCGGTGATACTTAATTTTAATAAATAATATGCTTCCATAACAGAATTACATTCTAGGATTGGAAGTGCTAAGTATATGGGTGTTTATAGTATGGTAAGGAGGTTGTTAGATTCTTATTATGTTACAGATAAATGTCGTAGAGGGGTCGGAATGGGAAGAGCGAGGGATGATTTCAATGAATTTTTGCATAAACAAATTAATGATGTTTTATTTCTTTATTCAATGGGGTGTTTAAAACAAAGCTTAGCTGCATCATAAGAGATAAAACAAAGAGAGCCGAATATATCATGTTCCCTTTCTATCAACCCACGCATATATATATTTATAGGCTATCACTTTCACTTTCATGAGGGATTATAGTTAACAATATTGATTCTTAAAATTTTTGTTGGTAATTTATTCACTCTATATTGGCACAGGATTTAATATGAACATTATTTCTAACTTTAATCTTTAATGTTTATTTCCGTGTCCAATTTTATTTTCTCTTCTATTTTGTCATCATTTGAGTCATGTTTCTATTTTCAGTTTTATCTTCATATGATTGGGTTTCATTCGGCTCCATCATCATTATTCTTCATCATAATCGTGAAGAATGATTTTTATGTTATTTTGTTGTTTCTATTTTTCTCTTGTCTTGGTCATCATTTAAGTCATTTTGAGTCATGTTTCTATTTTCAGTTTTCTGTTCATATGATTGGGTTTCATTTGGCTCCATCATCATTATTTTTAGTTTTTTGTTCATGATCGTGAAGAATGATATGTATGTTATTTTGTTGTTTTTATTTTTTTCTTGTCTGAGTCATCATTTGAGTCATGTTTCTATTTTCAGTTTTATGGTCATATGATTGGGTTTCATTTGGCTCCATCGTCATTATTATTAGTTTTTTTGTTCATGAAATTTATGTTATCTTGTTGTTGTTTTGATGGTGTAGATTCATTTTATTTGTTTCTCCTTGTTATAAATAATTTTCTTACCCTCAATTATTACAATTCATAAAATGGTTTCAATGTAATATGAATCATACATTACATCACTTAATTTCACTTGATTTCTAGTTGATCATAAACCTTCTTCCATAATGAAGAGTCACTTCCATAATGCACTATAGTTAACAATATATTGGTTCTTAAAAATTTTGCAGGTAATTTATGCATTCTAAATTGGCACTTGATTCAACATAAACATTATCTTTAACTCCGACCTTTAATGTTTATCTTCTTGTCCAATCTTACTTTGTCGATTTTGGTGTCTTGGTCCTCATTTGAGTCATGTCTTAATCCTTAGTTTTTTTGTCAGGTATGATTGGGTTTCATTTGGATCCATGATCATTGATCTTCATTCTTTGTTCACAATCTTTATGTTATCTTGTTGTTTTGATCATGTTGCTTCATTTTGTTTTCTTCTCCTCATCATAAATAATCCTTGGTTTTTGCTTACCCTAAACTATTACAACTCATAAGTGGCTTTGATATAACATGAACCATACATTACATCACATGATTAATGGTTTATCATGAATCTTCTTCTACCTTCTTCTCTAAGTACAATTTATCCTTGCTAGTAGAAGTTGTCCTTTTAACCCAACCTACCTGAATTCTTTTAAACCATGTTTATTTGTTTTGGACTTACTATATAGAAATATATCCTATTCCAACTATGCTTACACCTTTGGTGCTACATGCTTAATGGTAAGTAAGATTTGTTTGATCTTTTCTTAGTCTAACTTGGAAGGCTCATAGAGTTTCAAATTTTCTACATTTAGTACATTTTAAATGTAGATATATGAAGGTACAACGAGTCTATATGCATTAAATCTACCTACTCCAACACTTTGAATAGATCACACTATAAAGATTTAATATTCTTATTAGGACCCTACAACCTTTCTTTGTTCAAATGCAACTAGGCTTGATCAACAATGTTG
The DNA here is from genome assembly GCA_027924585.1 of Larix kaempferi. Taxonomy (NCBI): domain Eukaryota; kingdom Viridiplantae; phylum Streptophyta; class Pinopsida; order Pinales; family Pinaceae; genus Larix; species Larix kaempferi. The sequence continues at coordinate 4,615,821 of BSBM01000068.1, read as the reverse complement.
AATGCCTTCTCAATTTTATGTTGGTCAGCCTTGTACTTTTGATGTGATTTATTCAATGCCTCTCATGCGTTCAAATGGATATACTTAATCTTATCAATATCTTTTTAACATTTAATTCTTCTCTTATTGTGTCTTGCCTTACTCATCCTTGGATTGCATATATAACATATAAACGCCAATGTGGACAACATCCAATGCAAATTTCAAAAGGGGACTTACAAATGGAAATGTAGATTTCTCTATTATAAGAGTGTCAAATATAAATTAAAGTTTCATAATAGGTATGTGGATTATTTTTTTGGTAACCTTGAACTTAAACCAATATCCTATTCCTAATTCTATTTGACCATCCATTTTAGAAAGTGTCCATATTCTATCAAAGTGTAGTCTAAAAAGTAAAAAGTATTGAGAAATTTGGTGTCTTGAGATGATTCTTCTTGCTGTCCCAAAGTGCACCCAATTTTTTTTCAAAGAACATGATTATTGAATATTATCCCTTACTAGTCTTTTTATAAGACATCACAATGTTCATATTATCGGGTTTGCTAAAACAATAGAGCATACATATTTTGATAAACAACCACATCTTTCATTTTGGTGGGATACACATCCTTATGTAAATTAAACACCTACAAATTTGTAAGTGTAAACTTCTCTAATAATTTACAATATTTATTGTTGTGCCGAGAGGCGCTCTACATCCCAGATCTTGTAACGGATGTCACATGTAATGTTTGTCGAACATAATAAAATATAAAAAGTAATAATATGGGGGAGATCTTGTAATGGATGTCACATGTAATGTTTGTCGAACATAATAAAATGTAAAAAGTAATAGTATGGGGGAGATCTTGTAACATGTCACATGTAACGTTTGTCAAACATAATAAAATGTAAAAAGTAATAGTATGGGGGAGATCTTGTAACGAATGTCACATGTAAGGTTTGTCGAACATAATAAAATGTAAAAAATAATAGTATGAGGGAGATCTTGTAACAGATGTAACATGTAAAGTTTGTAAAATGTAATAACCTTTGTAAAATGTAAAAACTAATAAAATAGAAAGTAATAAAATGTAAAAACTAATAAACTCTAAAAAGTAATATATATTATGATATATTAGGTTGGCCATTAAGGGTTTGTGCACGAAGTTGAGGGACCCTTTAGGTGCAATTCTGCACCTAAATATGCATGTTTTTCACCGCTCTTTAAAACATGACATACATGACCATTATTGACGAAGTTTTAGGCATAGATAGAATTTTTTATGCAGATTCCAAATATGTAATTTAAAAAAAAAATTGAGATTTCTATTTATTTCCTAATTTTCTTGTTTCATCACTCCGTTGGTAAAAAAACATACTATTAGTGTTTATTCCATAGCTTTTTCATTTCACAACCATTTAAAAAAAAAATTGTATGCTGCACTAGAAGACACCGACCTCTACATGCTATAAAAAATCCAAGTCGAAATAACTACATTAAGACCTTCAAAGGTTGCACCCACATTTGACGTATCGTTCTCGAGGTTTGATCACTTACATAATTAAAAAAAAATTAAAAATTAAACATTTAATTTTGGAAAAATAGCACTGCACTAGCGCTATGGGTTCTATACATGTCTACCAATTTTTGTAGCCCGAAACAGTCATTTAGGCATTGAAAGGTTGCACCCAGAAAAACATATACCTTATCATTTTCCCAAAAAATAAAAAGTGTTTGTTAGAAAACATGAAATTTGACATAGTTATGTAAATTTTCAATACTTAAAACTTATATATTTGGAAATGTGACTCAATTTCCTACGTTTCATCTTTTTTACTTGATGCAAGATATCTCGTGTAAGAATGTCAAAAAAACCAAGTAAGTTGAGAGATGCTTGATTTTTCATTTTTTTATTGCATCTAACGCGCCAAAAGTGACCCTCATTAGCTTGCACATGCCCTTAATAAAATAAAACTACCTGTTTTTTCATTTGAAAAACACTTTCGAAATCAATGGCTATATAAGAAATCAAAACAACATTAAAAAAATAGAAAAAATTAAATTGTTGTGTAATCTGCAGCAGGAACCAAAGAAGAGAGAATCAGCTCTGCTAATGAAGAGGTAATTTAATTTAGCTCTCCAATCTGATGCTTTAGCTCTCCAATCTCACACAGGAAAACCTCCCCTCCTCCACTTTTCCGTAACTCTTCCATCCCACCTCCACTCGGCAGCTCCAGCTCCAGCTTCCCTCGTCCCCTCCTCCCGTGAAACCCTCACTCTAGTCCACCTCCACCGCAGCCCTCCCTCCTTCGCAACCCTCCCCTCCTCCTCCTCCTCCTGCGCAGCCCTCCAATCGTAGCCCTCCCCTCCACCTTCACCGCAACTCTCCCCTCCTCCTCCGACGCAGCTCTTCTAGCCCACCTGCTCCGTCCACCTCCACCGCAACCCCTCCATCCTCCTCCCTCCCATCCACCTCAAGCGCAACCCCTCCCGAAATACAACTCTTCGAAATACAACTCTTAGATATTAGTCAAATAAACTTCATTTGATATTTTTTTCCCATCCATTTAGAGTTCGTCGAAATCATCGTTACGAATAAGGCCTAAAATTGGTGTGTAATCAAATATATCTGTAAATCCTCTCACTATCACTAACACTTAGATTCTAATTCTCACTTAGTCATTTTTATACTTCTACGTAAAAATAAAAATAAAAAGAGCTGTTTACAACAAATTATGGAATGCAAAGATATTTTATATTACTTATTGAAAAGAATGATGTTAAATGAAAATGAGTTTAACTCAAGTTAACACCATATACTATATACCAAACTCATGTATACACCAAAATTAAGTGATATTATATGTTAACATGGTATCATGATAATATCAAACTCACGGGACATCAAATATTATATGTTGTATATTTAAATTTTTTAAATATAAATCTAAATTAAATTTAATATTAACATTTTATTTAAATTTATATTTAAAAAATTTAGAATAAATCTTTAATATTAATTCTAAAAATTAACATTAAATTAATCTTTAATATTAACATTTAATTTAAATTAAAATATATATTAATATTTGCATATAAGTATATAAGTTCTTTACTATGTATAATAAGAATTACATGTGGTATACTGGTAAGGGTGTTGGGATAATGGGCGTGAGGTCCAAGGTTCAATCCTCCTAGATCACCTACTTTTTAAAAAAATATAGAATTTTGTAAATATGTTGAATTTCATGTAAAGTGAGTATCGAGAGAGAGGAGACGCATTGATTTTAGTGAGTAAAGTGTAGATGTTATTCCGTGGACGCATTGATTTCAGTGTATGGACGCATAGATTTCTGTGGATGCATTGATTTCAGTGTATGGATGAATTGATTTGAGTTTATGGACGCATAGATTTCCGTGGATGCATAGATTTCAGTGTATGGATGCATTGATTTCAGTGTATGGACGCATATATTTCTGTGGGTGCATTGATTTCAGTGTATGGACGCATTGATTCAGTGTATGGACGCATAGATTTCAGTGATATAGAGTCTAAACTAGAAATGGAAGATCTGCATGCGAAAGATGATATGAGACAAACTGACGAAGAACCAAAAAAAAAGAATGTCGAACGTCGTAAAACATATCAAGGAAGAAAATTTTACAAAATGACAACAAAAGAACGAGAAGAAGACTTGAAACGAAAAGCAGAAGAAAAAAAAGACTTTCGGAAAAGGAAGTTGGACGAAATGAGGAGTTCATAAACATGGATAGCCAGAGCTACCTAGCTTCCTAGCAACCTTCCCAAGAACCAAGCCCTAAAAAGAGACACAAGAAGTAAAAAGAAGGATGGGAGGCCAGATACATGTAGAAAGAAGCAAGCTCAGAGGAAAAGTAGAGTGGAGTCATAGACAGGAAAGTAGCTACCACCCTCATCAAATATAAAGACACGAGAAAAAAACCCATGAAAATGAAATAGAAAACCCCAACTACAAGGAAGATTGGGAAACCATCTAAGTGGGGAAGGAATAGGTCCCAAGCGACCCCCAAGATGATCACCATAATATACTCCTATATAGTACACCTAGAAAATGCATGCATGCCACATTAAAATTACATGATCAAAGCAAACTAGACATGTTAGGCATAATTATCTCAATTGCCTAACAATACCCAGGTGTCTGATTTATGGTTTACCCAAACTGTCTTATGGTGGAAGATATAGGCATACTCAATAAGGAAAATTAAAATTCACATAGTATTAGAACTTTGATTATAATTATATACTTCAACGATTCATTAACCCCGTCATATGATCTCAAACCATAATACATCCAATTTATAATACCTTGACCGTACTTTACGAAGCACTTGAAGATGGTTTTATTAATTTGCTTTAGAGCTCCACAATTGACTTGCTAAGGTCACATGTATTGAGTTGTTGTGGGATTGTGGAGACATATGGAAAGGTTAAAAACACATTTGGCCCCAAAAATGCATGACAACCATTAAAAAAAGAACACATGTGGAGAGTGAATGTAAAGGTCGAGGTCAAGGTTATACCTACATGTTCATTTTAAGATCTGTTCTCGAGAAAAAAATCAATCTAAGAATAAGGCGGCATGCTACTAGAAATACAATGTTTGATGAATGTTTTAGTGCTTGGTGAAAGGAACTGCTAGCAACAATTCCCCATTCAACATTTGAATCAAATGAAGAAAATATAACACCTTCAAGGTGAACCATTCATGAATATTTTGAGCAAGGAAACCAAAAGTTCAAGCTTGGGTGAAAGGAAATTTTCAAAATGAATCAGAAGGAGCTTGAGTCTACAATAAACAAGGTGTCATGTGATGGTTCCTTTGTTCCATTCCAAAAATAATATCTTATGTAGAGACTTATGACCAATTGGTGAATTATTACCCAACAGAAGTTACCCTATTCAAGAGAAAGTCAATATGGGAATGGAGAAGACATACCTAGCTGCTTCATGTCATATCAAGATTCAAACAATAAAATATCTAAATGTAAGCTAATAATAACATGTACAAATTAAGTTGATGAAAGCTTTTACCTCGTGGTTTCATTTCATGTTTAATGAATTGCAAGAAGAGTGGGATGGATTCCTTAGATCAATACATATTTGGCAAGGCATGAATGACCTTGTCATACACTATCGTTCTAGGGACCACTCTTTTTAATTTGATCAATGAAGGTCACTTTCCATAATTTTTTTTCTCCAATCAATGTCAAGTTCTTATCTTCTGAGTCATCCTCCATAATGCATTGAATGCCCCCAAACTTAAAAAGAGGAAATCCAATAGCATGATCCCTAGTAAGACAAACCCAAGGTTACTTGGGATAAGTTTTTGAAGATAATTGATAAAGAATTCCAAGTTTTATAGTATGCCCAAGATGTGGAGGTGGATCTTAGAGCATGGAAAAGGGAAGATGAATATTATTGACAAACTCCTGAGGTAGGACAACCCCAAAGCTCAAGGGTCAACTTTAATAATAAGAGAAGAATAGTTCAAAGACATTCTGGAAAGAGAAAATAACCCATTCTATAGGAATAGAGGATGTATATCTTCCCAGAGAATGCAAAGAGACAATGGAACTTGATTGATGAAATGAATAATAAATTCCCCTTGAAACATTATAGACAAGCAAAAAATATAATACCAAAATATGCAATCACATACACGATCCAAGCAAGATGCAACTAATTGGGTGCATTGTTTGCACTCCAACATTTTAACCGTACACTGGAAGGTGACAAAACCTTCACATGGTAGCATCTGAAAGTCAAACAAATATACAATTTCAGCAGTCTTATGTTTTTGCATAATAATAACTCAAGCCAATCTCACATTTAAATGAATCTACTTGCACGAAGAAAAATTTATGCAACAACAAGAAATGAAAAACAAAATTTGAACTGTATCATAATAACAAGATGCCCTGTTGGTTTGACTTAACAGTAAAATACAATATAGTAATTAACTAAGATTACATTCAAAACCAATTATCGAGTGATCCCCTTAACTTCCCTTCGTTTCTAAATGCTCAACTCGATTAAGCAGGGGATTCTTGCTTAGCTGCTTCCTGAAAGGTCTCTCCTTCAACAAGTTTCGACACATCATCATCTTCTTCTTCAACAACAAGGTGGGATTCGTGCTTCTAAATCAGCATTATTGTATCATAGATATGGTATTTTAATGTGATAGTTGTTATTTATATTATAAGAACAGAATTACAGAGATGACATAAAATAACACAGGCTTGACTACAGAAGCAAGGATTGACCTTGCTATTGCTAACCACAATTTTTGTTTCTTTAGACAATTATGAAAAAGGCATATCAGTATTATGTACAAAATTCAACATTCATAGGGAGTATAGATTTGATGTCCCAAAAATGGTATTGATAATTTTTAAGAGACTACGAAACATGTTGAGGATTCACAAACCATCCCATTCAACACATCCCTCCCCCAATCATGCAATTTCAGATGCTAGTCTGCAACATGATGTTCAATTTTTTTTTTATTGAAGTCGATAATCCAGTTCCCTATTCTTACAAAAGTTGCAATGCTTGCACAAATAGATTGAAACTTGGCTTGACAATGATATCAAATAGACAGACTAAGGACCAAGCTGCTTGTAAAGCTACCATAAATGCAAGAGGATATCAAATAAGGCAGCAAGTCACCGAAGATTAAGAAACCAATTTAAAAATATTATCTTGCACATTTCACCTCAGTACACACAAGAATATATTTGCTGTAAGGTGTAATGACCTCAACAAAATCTGTTGAGTTTATCACTTCAAAGCATATTCTAGGTGCTTCGCTATTTTGAATGCTATCTTGTAGAATGATAAATAGCCCTTAGAATTGAAGCACAACCAATTCAACTTCATTTAACAAGGACAAATAATCACTATCCTACTGCCAATTTTATCCCATTATAGAAAAAGGTTAATTTTTATATTTCATCATTAAATTAAAGCCCAAACGCAACATAACCAGTTGACGTCACTGCATAAATGGCAGAGTAAATACCATTTATTCAACCTTTAAGTCAAATATACCCAAATATCTCCAAATATCCAACAATCATTAATCATCCACGAATCTACTTGGTTTTTCAAATCTGAAAAAAAAAGACAACATTAACAAATAGTCAAAATCTTCTGAGTTCGGTACCCAATACTAACAAGAAACTTGGAAAACTTTCCAAGCAATACAAGTAAAATTCATTTAAGGATGCATACTCTTGTTTAAGAGGTCACATCTTCTACGGGCTTACTTAATTTCATTTCTCTGCACTATGGTTGTCCAAAGAGGGTTATTGCACTCAGTGAAATGAGGTGCTACAACCCAGTATGGGGGAGATGTTGTAATGTTTGTGATGTAACGTTTGTTACTAACAAAATAATTAAAAAAATTCATGTCGGCTCATAAAATAAAAAATTATGGAAAGTATTTAAAAAAAATCCATGTTGGTTCATAAAATAAAATATTATGAAAAGTAATTAAAAAATAGATGTTCATTTATAAAATGAAAACTTAAAACTTAAACCCGGATCTATCAATCAAGAAAGGTCAAATTTCTTGAGTTTAAATTTAAAAAAAGAACTACACCTCAAGAAATTGGATCCCTCTCGATGCTTAATAGATACGGATTTAAGATGGATCTATGATGGTGCATTTGAAGAAAACCACAAGTTATCCTCATTATACATAATCTAATTTATGATAAACGCATAGCCACTTCATTTTGGTATCTATCTCCTTAACATTTTTTGCACCACAACAATCTAAAGATACATCCCTACTTGAGAAAATTGAAAATACAAAAAAGGGTCTGTGTTTTAGGTTGTATATAAGTATCCTCAGAGTTTGCTTCCATAACAAATTCAACCAATAGATGATATAAAGTAATATCAAATTTCCCTAGGAAAAAATGAATGAGTGGCTGGTCAAGAAATCTCCCTCAAAGAAACAACTTACCAGTTAGAATTGTAGAAACCTTTCAGCATGGCAAGGGCTCTGCTTTTCTGTCCAACAAGGGATTCTATAGAGATGAGCATGTGCTTCTAAAGCTTCATTCACAAGGACAAACCTTTATTTCTATGCTTTATGATCCTGAGATAGCCGCAAATGAGCAAACCTACCAATATCAACCAACATATTATCCAATTCTTCAAGCTCACCAATATATATTATTTTCAAGTCATGCACATTAATACACCAATATATATTATGAACCTTTATTACAATAGTGTTTTCCAAATGAATCATCAGTGCATTATGAATCAAGCTTAACCTGTGGATTTAAATAAAATAAAAACATTTTTGTTTGTTGACAGGAAGATGGAAATCACAAACACGACCCAAATACTAACTTTAAATATGGAACATACAAGTAATAGCAGATGACAACACATTAGGATTTAAAAATATGCCCAATATTATATTGTCAAGCTTACTTGCTTGCATTTTACAATCAATTTTTGTTAAGGACTTCTTATGGTAATCACTAAATTTTCTTCTTAGAATGGCCTGGGTTGTATCAACTCTTGGTACAGACAGCAATCAACTGCGAAATGAACAGTATGGAAAATGGGAAATGAATACTGATCAATCATTATGGGAAATGAAAAGTACATTGCATGGAAATACTAAAGACAAGTTGAACGTGTGCACATTGACCCTTTGGACCCATGAACAAAATCTCTAGGAAATAAAATATATTTCAGAACACTTGTAGATGATATCTCTAGGAAAGTGTGGGCCTAGTTTTTGTAAATTAAGTATGAACTTAGGGTCTAGAGACAACAGGAGGAAATGCAAAAATACTCATTCACAGAGGTTAAACTAGCAGCCATTGCCAATCCTACATTTATAGCAGGCATCTTGAACTTAGATTGCACATTGGCTTGTACATTCTTGTTTGGAAGGACTTAGTGTGATGAGATAGTTCCCATGTCTTCTGAAAGGTGTACTTTCTACTAACAACATAATTTACAGGAATGACAACAGGGGTATCTCAAGGAGTGAAGAAGGAAACAAAAGCTTTATAACCTTTGTAGAATCAAGTTAGATAGTTGTAACATCCCAGAAAAATCACAAAAAATTAAAAATTTTCTACGTGACATTTATTGCTTATTTGATGTATGATGAAATAAAATAATGCATAAAAGATTATATCGCTGTACTAAATGTCATACTGATTAATAAAAGAATTTGTGGGTAAAGATTTCAGATTTACGTTTTGATGTTATTTCTGCTTTGCTGCACTATTGCAATTTCTATCGTTATTGTTATGAATGATGATTTGACTACTTGACTAATGTGCTTTTGTTGATTTATGAAGGGGTCCTTCGGACACCCCGAGGCTTACTTAGCATTCGTGCTAAAGCATGTGATTTCGTACTTGTGACATTTTACAGGTAAGAGTTTAAATTGTGACTAGAGACCAACAATTTGTTTTCAGTAGATCTCTTTTGTCAATAATTGAAGATATAAAGACTTGGGCATTCTATCGGTGAGAATCTTGGTTCGAGAGTTAAGGTCGTTCAAGTTTAAAATATCTGAAAATGACTAGTTATACAAATAGTACATCTCACATTATGTAAATTGTAAACTTGTATTTGAATCAAGAGAAGGTCTGTAACAATTGTGGCTTGGTTTGTACTCAGAAATATATATATTTTCCATTCCAATCGTACTATGTGCAACTGTCTAACTTCTTTTCCGCGACAATTTGTAGAAATTATATGTGTAACGTTTTACTAACTTGCCTAGGGTCTAAACCCTACGATGATGGTACTAAGTTTTGACTATTGGTATAACTTTCTTTACAACACGCAATAGATTGTGTGTGTGTGTGTGCAATATCTATAATCTGATCACCATGTGCGATGTAATTCATTAGATTATCTATATCATCTCTTTATAGTGCTTATTGAAATATTATCAAACCATTATAAATAATGGCTATTGTAATATTACAACACTATAGTGAAATATTTCACAATACAACATGTGTGTTGTGTGCATTGTAATACCCTATGTAATACTACACCAATTTTATTGAAACTATATGCAACACGTGATACTATGTGATATATGCTACTTATACAAATGATGTGAATTCTATGTAAACCCTGTGATACTATCCTAACTTTATAAATAATGTCGTGACAAGGTTAAGGTATCACGACCTTACCACATGCAAATTCCAATGTAATAAATATTATGATTTGAATGTTGGTGTGCCACAGTTTGGAAATCTTCAGCGCTGCCATGTGCATTAAATGGACACAATTGTCGAGTTGGTGGTTTTCCATCGTGGATGACATATCGAGCTTGTTCACATGCCATAACCTTGGTAATGACTAACCTGATGCTGATGTGTAAACATACTAGTTCGATGGTTTATGAACTGAATCCACCGTGGCTCTATTGTGGAAAATGTTATGATAAAAAATTTAATGTGGTAGATGACTTATGCTTTCGTAAATCCCACCCAGTGATCTCCACCGTCGATTTGGCAGGGTTTCGATGAGTGAAGGTTAAACCCTACCTTTGTTTCGATCGTGGTGTTTATTATGAACTTGGCATTTGGTGGGTGTGGCTCTGCAACTGGCCGAGGGTTTGTAGGTCTTTATATTGTGCATTTTTGAGTTGTGAGGCCGGGGTTTTGAACTTGTAACCCATGAAGAATAAAGAGTCGAGCTCTCCAGTTCTTTGTACATTAAATACTTCTTGTAGTTTGCAGCTTGGTAAGTTTTTGTGTTGACGTTCAATCCTCAAACCTGTTAAGGTTTTTATCTTTTTTCTTAAGAGCTGGTTTCAAGATGAGTGGCCTGATCCTTGTTGTGGTCGATACAGCTCTCGGCACTGTTTCTTTGATTTGAAGTTGACAACTCGGTAATGGCTCCTTCCAAACTAGCTTTCGTCAATATAAGGGTTCGCAACTGTCTGGTGTTTGTTCTTGCTACGAGTCATTCTCTTAAAAGGTAATGTAAATTGAAACTGTCCCTGTAACTTCCTTACATGAGTGCTAACAGTTTGTTCGACATTTGATACTGTAATTCTTTTCTTTCAGAGTTATCATTTTAACCAGGTCTATACTGTTTTGTAGGTGACAAGTTCGAAGGCTACCCATTCTGGGCGTTAAAGATTGGCAAAAGCTACCCAACCAGTAAGCCTCGGCAGTTGCCTTGAATCTCTGTGTAGATGAGGATGATGGCCGTCATGTATGTTTGTTTTGTTTAATAGTGTTTTTAACTTAGAGAGTTTGTAATCCAATAAGATAGGGTTTGTAAACTTCGTTTAAAAAGAAAATGGGGAGGGTAATACCTCGACCCACAGGGAAAGAACCGAGTTGAATGTAAATTGTAATTTCTGTCGATGAAGTTTCGAGCTCCAACGAGTTTGTCAATGAGAAGAATGTTTTACAAACTTATGTTGCTAAAGTTGTGTTATTTCTTCATTTTGGACTTGGTCTTTGATCATAACCTGTAGCTCGTCGATAATGTTATAGTGTAAATTGTTTTAGCAGACTCCTCGTTTATCGTATTTCTTTTGTAAATGATGAATGTTGAAATGTAGAAACAAAGGGGTAATTTAAAAACAGTTGTGCAACCGAGAAGTCTGTTGGTAAAAGGATAAATGTTTGTCTTTATGAAAGGCTTGCAGCCTATAAGCAATTTGTTGATTTAAAACAAAATGACGCAGTGTTTCAGACTTATGAATCTTTCCAATAGTTAGGGTTTGACTTCATTTTGAGTTATGTAGTTTGATGTAACTAGGAAGGTCTTAGCACCAACTGGTGTTTGTGATTTCTATTTGATTCTTCTCCTACAGACATTGTAATATCTTAACTAAGGAGATGATATTTGAAATAAACTTATTCGACCTACAGGAGTAATTTTTGGTTTAAATGTCTGGTTTTGACTCTGTTCTTTTAATGTGATGATGACATTTAACTTGCCCTTCTTGTTACTTCTGTTTGGCTTGTCTACTATTAATGAAATAAAAGAAAATCTTTGGAATGGATACCAGAATATGGTCTAAATCGATTTATGGGAATAATTTACAGTTTAAATAAATGTGTTGTGATGTGTGTGAAATAGAACAAGGATGAGATGTGTTTGTCATAAAAAATTGTTAGGGTTTAGGGTTTTGTACAGTGACTATAACAATTGCATAACTAAGCATAGATTTTGATTGCAAACTGTCTCATACATTTATGAATTCGATAAATATACAAACAGTATTCTTTGATAATAAATATATGGAAATCAAAACATAAAGAGCAGAAATGATTTCTTTATTTAATATAAACTCTGTTATTTAAATGAAATAGATTTACTGTTTTGATGAAATAAAAATCACTACTGTAATGAATACAGATATGAGAAAACTGTAGAATATACTAACTCAATTTAACCACTCACAGTAGGAAATTTTAAAGAATAAAAAAAATCATATTATTTTCATCAATCTCGACAATTTTCCTATCAAATCATTCTACTTAAATTATCTCTGTACTAGAGTATGATGTTGTTACCAAGGGGAAAAATACAGATACCATTTAATTCAATCAGATCGATTTATATAGAATTATAAAATTATTCAGGAAAACTGAAATAAACTTTATGAAATGAACAGTACAAACTAGTAGATAACAGAACTTTAAAATATAAAAAAATAGATAAGACAATAGAACCTGTAGATGATAATAGGGCCAACAAACACCCAAGGAGGCCTTTTCCTCCCAACCTGCTTCAGAAGAAGTAGCTCAACTACTGACTTGTAGTGAACTCCCGAGCCTGATTACTGATCCAATAAGTGGGTGGAATATGTGTAGAAGCGAGGCACTCAAAAATGCCTTCTCCACTCAGCATCAACCTCCTGAAAGAAAATTCCTTCTCCACTCAGCATCAACCTCCTAAACTCAATAAGAGTTTGGAAGACTTAGAACATGATCAACAAGATAGCATATCCCCTCATCAAATCTCTTGGGTGCAAACACAGCAGAACCCCAAGGTAAATTTCCTCGTCAGGAAAAGTGATGAACCTCAGTTCAATATTTGATGGCTATTATATAAACTGCCTAGGTCTTTTAGTGGTCAGTTTGGAATAAATGAGCCTCAAGCTCCAGTCCCATCTTTCAGGGCACTATGACCACATTTCAAGGGAGTTGTCCCATACCAACAGCTAGTTAGTTGCATCATGATGCTGCCATTTGTCCATTGCCTTCTACCCCAGATTCCATTCCACCTAGTGGATCAGTAACCACTCTTTCAGCAGTCCTCTTAGGTGTTTGTCTCCTATTTTATTTTTTTAATAATAATATATTGTGCAAATTACAGTCATCCTTGGACACCTATCCAACATAAAAATTTACAATAAAAGTTATAATATTGTTTGCTAACACAAAATGATTTCCAGCAAAAAGGGTATGTTACAAACACCCCCACTTAACCTCAACATCGTCCTTGATGTTGCTTATTGATCATCAAGTTCCTCATGGAACAGAACTGGATATGTTGCTCGCATATTACTTTCCATCTCCCAAGTAGCTTCATCAGTGCTAAGGTGCTTCCATTGCACCTTTACCTGCCCTATGGTGGGATTCCAAAGCATAATTTCCCTCCGGTCGAGAATATATTCCAGTTCCACCTGAAAATAACCTTCGGGTTCCACCTGTATGTCATTCCAATTCAACACATGAGTAGCATCGTGCACATACTTCTTTAAAACATAAACGTGAAAAACATTGTGGATTTTTAAATTGTATGGCAATGGCAATTGATATGCAACAACTCCAATCCTTGATAGGATTTTGAATGGTCCACAATAACTTGGTGCTAACTTAGCACAAATCCCAAGCTTCAAAGAACTTTTCTTGGGATTTACCTTTATAAAAGCATGGTCTCCTACCTGAAATTCTCTTTCAGTGCGTTTCAAATCAGCATAGCTTTTCTGCCGATCTTGGGCAACCTTTAAGTTACCTTGAACCTGTTTCATGGTTAACTCCATTTCTTTCAATAAATCTGGTCCTAACATCAATCTGTCTACAGGATTATCCCATGAAATTGGAGTACAACATTTCCTTCCATACAAAATTTCAAATGGACTTAACTTAGCAGATGCTTGATAATTATTATTGTAGGCAAATTCCGCTAAGTGCAAGTAATCTTCCCACTTAGATGGCTGATCTTTAACATACAATCTTAACATGTTCTCTAAAATATGATTTACCCTTTCTGTTTTACCATCAATTTGTGGGTGGAAAGAAGTGCTGAAATTTAATTTAATATTTAATCCTTTAAATAGTGCTGTCCAAACGTTACTGGTGAACTTAGAGTCTCGATCTGAAATAATTACCTTTGGAATTCCATGCAAGCGAAAGATTTGCTTCATGAATATATCTGCAATGTTAGAAGCCTTGAAAGTAGTTTTAACAGGAATAAAATGAGTATCTTTACTAAGTTTATCAACAACAACCATAATTGAGTCATTCTGCTTCTGATTTTTAGGTAAACCTGTAATAAAGTCAATGCTTATAATTTCCCATTTCCATTTTGGAATTGGTAAGGGATGCAATAGCCCACCTGGATGTTGATGTTCAGCTTTAATAGTTTGACATTCAAAACATCTAGCAATATATTTAGCAACTTCACTCTTCATGTTGGGCCAAAAATACTCCTTTCTTAACATAGTTATCATTTTCTGATAACTAGAATGCCTTGAATAAGGACTCTTGTGAACTTCATCTAAAATCAACAACTTAGCCTTCGAGAAATTAGGCACATAAATTCTGTTTTTATAACTTAAGAAGCCTTTTTCATTAATACTGTAATCTGTTACAACATTTTCAGATGGGTTTTCAGCCACTTTATCATGTAATTTTTGGTAATTTTCATCTTGCTTAATTCCTTCTTCAATTTGATTTTCCAGATCAGTTTTAAAAGTACTGATTGCTGCCACAAAACTCAATCTAGCATTTCTGCTCAATGCATCAACAACCTTATTCTCCTTTCCATTAATGTGATGGATCTCAGAATCGTACTCACTAAGGAAAGCTGACCACCTAGCTTTCCTTTCGTTAAGATTTGTTTGATCCAATAGATACTTTAAGCCCTTGTTATCAGTCATTAAAATGAATTTTCTTCCGATCAAGTGATGGCGCCACATTTTTAAAGCATGTATCACGACTGCCAACTCAAGATCATAAGTAGCATAATTCTTTTCATGTATTTTTAACTTCCCTGACTCAAAAGCAATTGCATGAACTTCCTAACTTAAGACCCCTCCAAGTCCTTCATTGCATGCATCCATGCATATGAAAAAATCCTAATTAGGTTCTACATTTTTTAAGATGGGTGGAGTAGTTAACAATTCTTTCAACTTATTAAAATTGTCTTGACACTTTTGATCCCATACGAATTTCTTCCCTTTCTTTTGCAAAGAAGTGATGGGGTTAGCAATTCTGGAGAACCCTTCAATAAACTTTCTATAATAACCCGTTATTCCCATGAATGACTGTACATCAGTTACGTCTTTTGGGACAGGCCATTCATTAATTGCTTTAATTTTATCAGGATCAACAGAAATACCATTTTTAGAAATTATATGACCAAAATACTGAATTTTATCTTTATAGAAATCACACTTACTGAACTTAGCGTAAAGCTGATGTTCTCTAAGTACTTGTAAAATGATTTTTAAATGTTCATCATGCTCTTCTTTAGTTTTTGAGTAAACCAGGATATCATCAATGAATACCACTACGAACTTATCCAAATATTTATGCAGAACATTGTTGATTAAACACATGAACATTGCCGGTGCGTTAGTTAGCCTAAAAGGCATAACTACGAACTCGTAGTGTCCATAACGCGTTCTGAATGCAGTTTTGAATATATCCTCGTCTTTTATCCGGACTTGATGATAACCCGACCTTAGATCAATTTTAGTGAATATCTCAGCTCTGTGTACTTGATCAAATAGATCATCTATGCGGGGTAAGGGATATCGGTTCTTAATTGTCATTTTATTAAGCTGTCGGTAATCAATGCACAAATGCATGGTACCGTCCTTCTTTTTAACAAAAATTACTGGTGCTCCCTAAGGGGACACACTGGGTCTTATGTAGTTTTTATCTATTAATTCTTTCAGCTGAGATTTTAACTCATTTAACTCTAGCATATTCATCCTATAGGGGGCCTTTGAGTTTGGTACCGCACCGGGTACTAACTCAATGGTGAAATCAAGTTCTCTTTTTGTAGGTAATCCTGGAATTTCTTCCAGGAATACATCAGAAAAGTCCCTAAGGATGGGAATATCCTCTAGTTTTAACTTGTCTTGTTTAGATGTACACTCTTCTGGCAGCTCTCTGGAAGCTCTCTTTACTTGTAAGGAAGAAATCTACCTTACTGAAATCTTCCTATGAATTCCTTTTACTATTTCTGAATTACCTTCATTATTTATACATGTAAAAGATTTATCCTAACAATTCAGTAAAACTCTATGCTGTTCAAGCCAATCCATGCCAATCAACAAATCATATGACCCTAAGGGAAAAACATTCAGATTAATTTGCGTTTTCAGCTGACTTAAAAATACTTCACAATTCTTGACATAATCTGTAACCTTTCTTTTAGTTCCTGTTGCAAGCTGAACTAACCATGCATTATCAAATTTCTCTATTTCTAACTTGCAACGGTTTACTAAAGTAGGTGAAATATAACTTAGATTTGCTCCTGGATCTATTAAAATAGAAATAGACTTGTTTTGTATCATACCTTCAATTTCGACCATGGATGTTTGATGGTCCGCTTAACGATTCTCCAGTGCTGCATTTATCTTGGGCATTTCTCTTGCGATATCCAGCTGTAGGTTCTGCTTGCATAGTATGAATATTGTTGGCTGTCATCTTGTTGCGTGGGCAATATGCTCTCTTATGTGGTCCGCCACATTCATAGCACTCTATGGGTCCCTTATGTTCAGCATACCTGTTGTTGTTGTTATTGTTATTGCTATGATTATTATTATTAGGTACATTTCTTGCAGCAGTAGAGTTTTGAGATACATTATTCCGGTAATTATTAGGAAAATTTCTGTTATTAAAATTTTTCTTAAAACCTCCAGCATTCTAATTAAAATTCTTCTTTTTATAATCATACTGATTAGTCTTACTGTTCTTCCAGCCAGTTGTTCCTTCTCTTTTTCTGGTTTGGTCAAAACAAAAATTTGCCTTCCTCACGGCCTCTTCCAAAGTGGAAGGATTATCATACTCAATACGGTCTTTTATATTAAAAGGTAGACAACTGAGAAACCTTTGTACTATAGGCTTTCCTCAACCATATAAGGCACATACGTCAGCAAGCTAAGGAACTTGCTGCACAGTTCTTTCATGTTCATTGTACCCAACTTTAAATCGTAAGACTCCTTCAACTTATCCTCAAAGTGCTGTTTCGACAAGAACTTCTTTTTAAACAAACTTTTAAACATAGTCCAAGTTACTTCTTTTTCTTTTATACTCTTGATTCTTTTAAGATCCTGCCACCATATATCTACCTTTCCGGTTAGATTGTAAATAGCCATCTTGGCTTTCAGTTGAGAAGAGTAGTCGTAAATATTAAAGTAATTTTTCATTCCTGACAGCCAAGCTTCTGCTGTCTCACCTTTCTCACTTTCGCCATTAAAGGTGGGTGGCTTAATATTTTTAAATTCACCAGTAATCTGTTCATGATATTTATGTTTTCTCTTTTTAGAACAACATTCACTGTCACTGCTGCCATAATTTAAGTCGTTATTACTTGAATCAGATTTAGAGGATGAGTAACTGTTCTTTTTATCATTGCTTGTCTTCTTATGCTTATGTTGGTGGAACATTGTTTCAGAATCAGCCTTCAATTATGATTTTCTGCCTCTTTCATCACCATGACAGTTCCCTTTTAAATTCTGTTGTAACTCTTCCTGTACCTTAAGGATCTGTTCATTTTCTTCTTTAACAGCTTTTTACTCAGATTTTAAAACCTATACAGTATGTAAAATTTCAGAAGACTGGTTATTTAATTCAACATAGATTCCTTCATAATTAATATTATTAATGCGTTCATTACGAGGAGATCTGTCCTCTGCTAATTCCTCTGGTGTTTCCATACCTGCAATTAAAGGTCAATCTATTCTGTGCAAAAATAAAATAAAATTACAAAAGTTAGTAACATAAACTTTCTAATTTGTTTTCTGTTTGCGCGCATGAGCCTCAATTAGGCCTAGAGTTTGAACTTGCGCTCCGATACCACATGTAACATCCCGGAAAAATCACAAAAATTTAAAAATTTTCTATGTGACATTTATTGCTAATTTGATGTATGCTGAAATAAAATAATGCATAAAAGATTATATCGCTGTACTAAATGTCATACTGATTAATAAAAGAATTTGTGGCTAAATATTTCAGATTTACGTTTTGATGTTATTTCTGCTTTGCTGCACTATTGCGATTTCTATTGTTATTGTTATGAATGATGATTTGACTGCTTGACTAATGTGCTTTTGTTGATTTATGAAGGGGTCCTTCGGACGCCCCGAGGATTACTTAGCATTCATGCTAAAGCATGTGATTTCGTACTTGTGACAGTTTACATGTAAGAGTTTAAATTGCGACTAGAGACCAACAGTTTTTTTCAGTAGATCTCTTTTGTCAATAATTGAAGAGATAAAGAATTGGGCATTCTATCGGTGAGAATCTTGGTTCAAGACTTAAGGTCATCAAGTTTAAAATATCTGAAAATGACTAGTTATACAAATAGTACATCTCACATTATGTAAATTGTAAACTTGTATTTGAATCAAGAGAACGTCTGTAACGATCGTGGCTTGGTTTGTACTCAGAAATATATATATTTTCCATTCCAATCGTACTGTATGCAACTGTCTAACTTCTTTTCCGTGACAATTTGTAGAAATTCTATGTGTAATGTTTTACTTACTTGCCTAGGGTCTAAACCCTACGATGATGGTACTAAGTTTTGACTATTGGTATAACTTTCTTTACAACATGCAATAGATTGTGTGTGTGTGTGTGTGCAATATCTATAATCCGATCACCATGTGTGATGTAATTCATTAGATTATCTATATCATCTCTTTATAGTGTTTATTGAAATATTATCAAACCATTATAAATAATGGTTGTTGTAATATTACCACACTATAGTGAAATATTTCACAATACAACATGTGTGTTGAGTGCATTGTAATACCCTATGTAATACTACACCAATTTTATTGAAACTATATGCAATACGTGATACCATGTGATATATGCTACTTATACAAATGATGTGAATTCTATGTAAACCCTGTGATACTATCCTAACTTTATAAATAATGTCGTGACAGGGTTAAGGTATCACGAACTTACCACATGCAAAGTCCAATGTAATAAATATTATGATTTGAACGTTGGTGTGCCACAGGTTAGCAATCTTCAGCGTTGCCATGTGCATTAAATGGACACAATTGTCGAGTTGGTGGTTTTCCATCGTCGATGGCATATCGAGCTTGTTCACGTGCCATAACCTTGGTAATGACTAACCTGGTGCTGATGTGTAAACATACTGGTTTGATGGTTTATGAACTGAATCCACCATGGCTCTATTGTGGCAAATGTTATGATAACACATTTAATGTGGTAGATGACTTATGATTTCGTAAATCCCACCCAGTGATCTCCACCGTCGATTTGGCAGGGTTTCGATGAGTGAGGGTTAAACCCTACCTTTGTTTCGATCATGGTGCTTATTGTGAACTTGGCGTTTGGTGGGTGTGGCTCTGCAATTGGCCGACAGGCCGAGGGTTTGTAGGTCTTTCTATTATGCGTTTTTGAGTTGTGAGGCGTGGGTTTTGAACCCATAACCCATGAAGAATAAAGAGGTGAGCTCTCCAGTTCTTTGTACAGTAAATAATTGTTGTAGTTTGCAGCTTGGTAAGTTTTTGTGTTGAGGTTCGATCCTCAAACCTGTTAAGGTTTTTATCGTTTTCCTAAGAGCTGGTTTCAAGATGAGTGGCCCGATCCTTGTTGTGGTCGATACATCTCTCTGCACTGTTTCTTCGATTTGAAGTTGACAACTCGGTAATGGCTCCTTCCAAACCAACTTTCGTCGATATAAGGGTTCACAACTGTCTGGCATTTGTTCCTGCTATGAGTGATTCTCTTAAAAGGTAATGTAAATTGAAACTGTCCCTGTAACTTCCTTACATGAGGTCTAACAGTTTGTTCGACATTTGATACTATAATTCTTTTCTTTCAGGGTTATCATTTTAACCAGGTCTATACTGTTTTGTAGGTGACAAGTTCGAAGGTTACCCATTATGGGCGTTAATGATTGGAAAAAGCTACCCAACCGGTAAGCCTCGGCGGTTGCCTTGAATCTTTGTGTAGATGAGGATGATGGCCGTCATGTATGTTTGTTCTGTTTAATAGTGTTTTTAACTCAGAGAGTTTGTAATCCGATAAGATAGGGTTTGTAAACTTTGTTTAAAAAGAAAATGAGGAGGGTAATACCTCGACCCACACGACAAGAACCAAGTTGAATGTAAATTGTAATTTCTGTCGATGAAGTTTCGAGCTCCGACGAGTTTGTCAATGAGAAGATGTTTTACAAATTTATGTTGCTATAGTTGTGTTATTTCATCATTTTGGACTTGGTCTGTGATCATAACCTGTAGCTCGTCGATAATGTTAAAGTGTAAATTGTTTTAGCAGACTCTGCGTTTATCATATTTCTTTTGTAAACGATGAATGTTGAAATGTAGAAACAAAGGGGTAATTTAAAAACAGTTATGCAACTGAGAAGTCTGTTGCTAAAAGGATAAATGTTTGTCTTTATGAAAGGCTTGCAGCCTATAAGAAATTTGTTGATTTAGAACAAAATGACGTAGTGTTTCAGACTTATGAATCTTTCCAATAGTTAGGGTTTGACTTCGTTTTGAGTTATGTAGTTTGATGTAACTGGGAAGGTCTCGGCACCAACTGTTTTTTGTGATTTCTGTTTGATTCTTCTCCTACAAACATTGTAATATCTTAACCAAGGAGATGATATTTGAAATACACTTATTCGACCTACAGGAGTAATTTTTGGTTTAAATGGCCGGTTTTGACTCTGTTCTTTTAATGTCATGACGGCATTTAACTTGCCCTTCTTGTTACTTCTGTTTGGCTTGTCTACTGTTAATGAAATAAAAGAAAATATTTGGAATGGATACCAGAATATGGTCTAAATCGATTTATGGGAATAATTTACAGTTTAAATAAATGTGTTGTGATGTGTGTGAAATAGAACAAGGATGAGATGTGTTTGTCATAAAAAATTGTTAGGGTTTAGGGTTTTGTATAGTGACTATAACAATTGCATAACTAAGCATAGATTTTGATTGCAAACTGTCTCAAACATTTATGAATTCAATAAATATACAAACAATATTCTTTGATAATAAATATATGGAAATCAAAACATAAAGAGCAGAAATGATTTCTTTATTTAATATAAACTCTGTTATTTAAATGAAATAGATTTACTGTTTTGATGAAATAAAAATCACTACTGTAATGAATACAGTATGAGAAAACTGTAGAATATACTAACTCAATTTAACCACTCATAGTAGGAAATTTTAAAGAATAAAAATAATCATATTATTTTCATCAATCTCGGCAATTTGCCTATCAAATCATTCTACTTAAATTATCTTTGTACTAGAGTACGATGCTGTTCCTTTTTGCATGGGGAAAAATATAGAGGCTATTTTATTCAATCAGATCAATTTATACAGAATTATAAAATTATTCAGGAAAACTGAAATAACTTTATGAAATGAACAGTAAAAACTAGTAGATAACATAACTTTAAAATATACAAAAATAGATAAGACAGTAAAACCTATAGATGATAATAGGGCCGACAAACAACCAAGGAGGCCTGTTCCTCCCAATCTGCTTCATAAGAAGCAGCTCAACTGCTGACTTGTAGTGAACCCCTGAGCCTGATTACTGATCCAATAAGTGGGTGGAATCTGTGTAGAAGCGAGGCACTCAAAAATGCCTTCTCCACTCAGCATCAGCCTCCTGAAAAAAAATGCCTTCTCCACTCAGCATCAACCTCTTGAACTCAATAAGAGTTTGGTAGACTCACAACATGATCAACAACTTAGCATATCCCCTCATCAAATCTCTTGGGTGCAAACACAGCAAAACACCAAGGTAAATTTCCTCGTCAGGAAAAGTGATGAACCTCAGTTCAATATTTGATGGCTATTATATAGACTGCCTAGGTCTTTTAGTGGTCAGTTTGGAATAGATGAGCCTGAAGCTCCAGTTCCATCTTTCAGGGCACTATGACAACATTTCAAGGGAGTTGTCCTATACCAATAGCTAGTTAGTTGCATCATGATGCTGCCACTTGTCCATGTCCTTCTTCCCCAAATTCCATTCCACCTAGTGGATCAGTAACCACTCTTTCAACAGTCCTCTTCGGTGTTTGTCTCCTATTTTATTTATTTAATAATAATATATTGTGCAAATTATAGCCATCCTTGGACACATGTCCAACATAAAACTTTACAATAAAAGTTATAATAATGCTTGCTAACACAAAATTTTTTCCAGCAAAAAGGGTATGTTACAATAGTTCTCTAATAGCTATGCCAATTAGCATAAAATTGTGTAGTACAATTTAACCGGTGGCAATTATAGCAATGTGGATTCATGGAATCAGTTAAGAGTGTCATTGGAACTATAGAAGGGCTAGGAAAACTTGGCATATGTTGTAGTCCCATTTATAATTTCATTGGAAGGGGCAAATTTACTACAGTTACTTGAACCCATCTCCAAAGAGACATATGCAGACTTTTCAATTGAATACCATAGCTGCAAAGGCTTTGGGTATTTACTTCAAACCAGAGTGGATCAACATCTCATCAAACGAATTGCTTCCCCTGATCCAAACACTAGTCAACTACTTAATGAGCATTTTCCTGATTATTCTTTCCTCACCATTCTTGAGGACCAAGTCACAAACTAGTTTATCCAATGTTAGGTTATGAATTTATCATTTTGGAAAGAAGCTTTGAATAAACCTCATATGTCAAAAACCAGTCCAAATGCCCCAAAGATGTTAACCTAGGACAAGCAATGACAAAACAAATGTCTGAGTGGCTTATTTTTTATTGTTCACCGGATTCACCAACAACTTTACGTAAGGATCCTCTTCAAGTAATGGTTCTTCACCAGCAGCTTTACGTTCCATGTTGCCTGATCTGTTAATCACAAGCAAAATCAAATTCAAATTGATTCCTCATATGCTCTCAAATTAAGAAATCAATGTATAATTACCAATATTGATAGCACAAAAAAAAAGAGTACTTTTCTCTAGTGAAATCGTTACTCTTATAGAGATCCATGAAAGTCTCTTGGAGCTTTAGTGCCTTCATTGCCAAAACACCCTGTCCTGAACGTTCTGGGTCATAAATAATATAGACACATCTTTTGATATTCTCCTACAACAATAGAGGGGAAAAGTCATCACATTATGCAAACTAACAAAATTCATAGAGATTTAGAAAACAAACAAAAAATCAGATATTTCCCACACAAAAAATCCCCTCCATATTGTAGATTCCAATATAAATAGATAAATTAAATTAGAACCATTTTATTGAAATATCAGAAGAACTCTACATAAACAACCAATTGATTCAGCTTACCCAAATCCTTGACCATTGCAGAACTACTGATCTAGGTTCATAGTAGCAAGGATTTGATTATAAATCAACCTATATAGTAGCAAGGTTTGGAATGCTCCTTTGACAGTATGCTTCCCAGTAGGTGCTGAGATTGAAGTGAATACTGTATTAACAGTCTGTGGAAAGATGAAAATGATGCCAATTATATTAGAGGAATTTTGGTCTCGTGCCAATAGGTCTCCTACGATGTATGCGTAGGAACCTAGTACATAGACCATTTTTCTCTTCACTTAGCTATGCAGAGCTCATTTCCATTTCTGGATATTGATAAGTATTTTCAAAGAAAATATGAAATAAGTAAATACATTCTAAAAAGTGAAGACAAATAATTAATGCAATTGAAAGGAAATAAAAACATCTTTCCTCAAACCCTGAATCAATGGAAATCAATTGAAAGAAAACCAAGCTACAACAAAGGGTTGAATCAAGCATCAAAAGAGAACTACAAGCATTCAAGGGAATAACAAAATACTTAACCAAAATACACTCAAACTTCAAAAATCGACAAAATGCTTCAAATAAAAGCAATGAAAAGACCATAAAAAATTGTCAAGATATTAAAGCTAAACACCAACATAGTTTCATGTACTTGAATGAGCCCATTCTTGCTTAGCGAAAGTGTTGTAAAATCAGTTATTTATCCTTTAATGCTAGGACACTATCCATTTGAAGAGATAGCTCATAGACTTGTCAAATTCCAACATCATTTCCTGTCACATACCAGAAAGAGACAATGTAAGAGATAAACATAAAAACATCAATCTTAAAATAATTTGCATAAAGGAAATGTGGCTCAAATCATTAATGTTACAACAAAAAATACAATGTAGAATCTTTTTTTACCTGAGATGCAACCTCAAATTCACATATAGTGATCTCCAGCAAGGGTCCCTAGAACACCTAGACCAAAATAAGACTCAAGAATCCCTCATGTACATTGTATCACATACAATCTTAGTTTAAATCCATTTCCCAATTCACATTTACGCCTTGGTCCTCATTTACAACATTCTGAGCATGATCTTCTCTAGGTGAACTGTCATTCTGATCCTCAAGCACATTATGTTCAATATCAAGTACATTAGAGAAATTTTTTATATTGTTTTCTCCCCTTCTTTCATGATCTAATCACCAAAGAGCTAGTGCTCTTTCATATGGAAAATTGTCAACCTCGTACCTTGTTACATATAATCTTAAGCATGTATCCACATTTTTATCAAGATTGTTCCTCAACTTTGAATCCAAGAATGATAGTGCACTAAACATTCTCTCATCCTCCACTGATCCCAAAATCATGGTTTGACATAAATCTGCTAATTTGAAATATTCTAACATTCTTTGCAGTAAGATTTTGCTGCCACTAAGTTTAGTCCATAATCTTGTAATTGCACCACATTCTAAAGGATTCTCCAACTTAGAAAATTGCTCCCACATTGTTTCAGCAAAGCATTTGGCTTGATTTGACATTTTTTCCCAATCTAAAATACCTTGAATATGATCTCCTTGTATCTCATCCTCTCGAAAAAAATGGCTCTGTAAAGTCTTACATTTTGCTATAAAGTCAACCTTTAAAGTGTCTGAACATTGACAATGGTTCCAATATCTAGGGTATACCACAGACATGGCCTCCAACAATTCATCTCGAGGAAATCGTTCTCTTATCTCTGATGCTACTGATTTTGCAATTTCTATCAAGTTGTGCCTCACTAAAATCACAACACTGTCAAATCGTTCTCTTGACACAGGGCACTCTTTGGTGGTTCTTCCTATCTTATCATTATAATAAAAGGGAACCATATGCCCATGCACTTCCATACATAGCATCCATTTTTCATCAAACTTCAAAAACATTTCAACATTTTCTACATTGATTATCTTAGTCCAATTTGTAAATGCTAGACCTGTAAAAGACTTTGCCCTCATATACAAATTATCAAATGCAAGGCATGCTAATTTTCTTGCATTTGTGTATTCAGCAATATACATTGTGCGAATCTGAGCCATCTTCACAAGGTTATTCATTTCATAAATCATAGGAAGAATTCCAGCCAATGCCAATAATGTCTCTATATCAGTTAATAGAAAGAGAAGAGTTTGAGCTTTTTCTACACTTAGTGATGTTCATACATCACCCCTACCAAGTATGCATATTCATCGAATAGTCTTTCAGCTGGTCCCTTCAATGAGATCCATCTTGTATCGACATCTTTTAATAATTTTTTTCCATTTGTAACACTATCAACAAATTTTTTAAACTTTAAAAATTGTTTGGGACTCCGACAAAAGTATGCATGAACCTCACGTACAAGATATTCAACTTTTGAAACCAATGGAAAGTTGCTCAATATTTTAAATGCAGGATTCATCATGTGATCCACACAATGAATACTAAGCATATACAGTGAAGCCCGTTCTTTTGTCCCTGCATTACTGATGCTCCATTTGCTCCAATGCATACCAACTTTTTTGCAATTATTGAATGATCCATTCCACCAATTTCCTTCAGACTATTAATAAAAAGTTCATAAATATTTTTTGTTGTAGAACTTTTACTCATTTTATGAATTCCAAGTAGATAGGAATGCCTGATATGGTCAATGACCATATAAATGCTCATGCAAATCCATGAAGTATTATCGATAGTCGTAACCTCATCCAAAGACAATCTCAAAAATGTAGCATTTGCAATCTTCTCTTTCATATGATCCTTTTCTACTTGAGCTAGATATTTTCCACATTCCCAACCACTCGTTAAAGACTAATGAGAAGATGGAAAATTTGGCACTTGAATAAAAGATAGATATTTCATCATTTTTGGATAATCTGTCATAGGACAACCAT
Organism: Larix kaempferi; assembly: GCA_027924585.1. Classification (NCBI taxonomy): domain Eukaryota; kingdom Viridiplantae; phylum Streptophyta; class Pinopsida; order Pinales; family Pinaceae; genus Larix; species Larix kaempferi. The sequence continues at coordinate 4,589,157 of BSBM01000068.1, read as the reverse complement.
TGGATAGGATGTGAAAAACAATGCTTAATTGTATTGTCTTTGATAACAAATTTGTTTCCATCATCTTTCCAAATTGAGATGTAATGGTTCCTCCACTTTCCTTGAGTTTTCTCTTATTTATTAAGAATTTATTATATTCCTCTTCATATTGAAGATGTCAATATTGGTTAAGATATTTCCATCTAGCAGTGGATTCCTTCTCACCATTTATAGTCTTCTTATCATACACCTTTCCAACATGCTTCTCTATTGTGTATAGCTTCATCTGCAATTTCACATCCTTGCCAACTTTCCAACTACATGAAATGCATTTAACTTCTCGTTAGGTATCATTCTCATTTGCTGGAGGTATTGGTTCAATAAATGGGTATCTTGAGACCCATTAAAGTTGGAATTTTCTCCCCATGTCCCACTGGCCCTTTTTCCTTCTCTTTGAATGGACTGTGTCACCTTGCAAGGAAAAATATTCAACATTTGAACTACCAATTTCTGATGAAAATGCATTTGTCTCACTTTGATCACTAGAGGATTTTATTCTACCATCCATTGTATGGGTTGCAGATGCATTCTCAAAAGCGTTGAAATCTCTCTTACCAATACATTGCTCAAGAGAGCTTGAAGCATAAATATGATGTGGATTATTGGATTGAGGATTTTGAAAATATGATATTACATCCTTTTGTTTTACTGTTTTATTTTTCTTTCCACGATCCATGTTTGACATCTTAATATTCCACAATTGAAATTCCAAATTTATATAGAAACCAGAAGTGAAGCCTGCATGAGAAAAATGATATAAAATTAGTACAATAGAACATTATATTGGAAGAAAATATAATGAGACAAGACAATTAAGTAGGAAATCAAGAACAATAACTGCTCCAGAGTCCACATAGAACTACTATCAATGCACTATCAAATGATCAACCATAACATCAACATTATTTCAAGGGAAATTCAATAACATGGTTATGCGCATGTGTTCATTCTTTATCTAATCACTTGGTTTATTAAAGTAAGTCCATTATCAAATAGTCAATACTATCTTTCCATAGTGCTAGCCACATGTCAAAACTGCTATGTATAACATTCACCCAGCAGTATCAATCCAATTAACCTATAAGCTATAACCCAATAGTTGTGTACATGTGTGTATTCACCAGCCACATAATAGAGTAGACAACCTAATAAAGTAATAGAAATACCATCTCATAATTGTATTAACTCAAAGATGGATAGTTGTGGTCTAGACTCTAAAGCTCCATGTAGGGCACTGAGGAGGGGCCACCAGGATTTGGTTAAAACATTTTGGACACAATGTACAAATTAAATGCAATCTAGTTCTTCCAAAAGAATTATTGGAAGAATTGGTTGGGGGTATGGGTGACTCAATCCACCTTCTAAGTAGTAACTAATCCCCATAGAGGAGGCATTTAACTCTACCATGGACCCAACACTCCAAGGGGGTAAATTGCGAAATACAAGGAGCTGGAAATAGAAATCTGACTGGGCAATGCAATGATGGAAATATCTATCTTATCAAAACCATTGATCTCATTGAACACAATTAGATGGACATTCCACCTAGCAATTGAAAACTAAATCTCTGAGAAAGCCAAGAACTGTCCACCTAACAATTGAAAACTAAAAAATTAAAGTTGCTTTGACTTAATGGGGAGTGAAATGGTGTACAACTTAAACTTGAAGAAAATGTGTCATGTGCTAAATTTGACCAATAAATAAATATTAAGGCTCATCTTATGAAGTGCAACAATCTTGGTATGTGGGTTTAAGATTTGATCTTTGCTAGTTAGATTTAGTTGCATTGGGATGAATGCTGATCATACTTCTGGGACATGTTTTTTTCTTCAATGGAAAGTAGACCTAAAGTTGAAGTAGGGATTGATGATGTGAACATTATTTTATGGGATTTTGTGTGAAATCAAGTTCCTATCTATCTAGATGATTGATTGAATATTTTTAATAGTTTTCATTTTTATTGGTCAAACTAGTTTTCAATCCCTAGAGGTTGAGATGGAAACCTATAATGGGCCTCTAGGATGTCTTAGCCTACCTACATGGCCCCTCTTAAGCTTCCATCTTAGCCTATAGGGGGGTATGTAGGTATGATGTGACAACCTACAGGAGGTCCTGCCTCTTAGCCTACAGGGGTGGGGGACTATAGGCTTCCATCTAGGGTGCCAGTAGGATGTCTCAACCTACTTACAAGCCCCACTATAGGATTCCATATCAACCTACATGGGGGATTGTAAGAAGGCTGAGACAACCTATAGGACCCATAGACGAAATCTTACAAGGGTCCAACTGTAGGGTAATATGTTGTCACTTTTAGAATTTAACTCAATCATATTCTCTTGGCACAACAAATATGTAGGTGTGTACCTCTTGGCACTTAGTAGATACAAAGTTAAGATCAACTTATGCTAGAGTGTGTAGCTGGCCCTCTTTTATGTGGGTAGGAGCATTGCATGAAGACACACATGAAATAAATCGATATCTTCCCCCACTTGGACTATATAACAAAATGATTCTCTCTACATAATTACTACTGTCTAACTGGAATGGAATAAATGAATGATGATTTTGATGTTATACAAGATTCATTTGAATTCTAGTTTATTAAAAAAGATGGTGCAAAACAACAATATGTCCTTGTCCTAGTGGAATTTTTATGAAAATCTGAAGCATCCATGAATTGGAACTAGATTTACTAGTGAGGGAGGATTCCATTTCAATACTAAAACGTAAGGACTTGCTTTGTCATGTCTCACAAACAATCTTCTATCTGAGGGAGAAATCCATATTTACAATTTTTTAGCAAGCATTTTTACCATTGCATGGAACATTTTAAATGCTACTATTACAAAATAGAGCCTAATATGGACATTAGCACTTTGGACCAGGGGTAGAGGTTCCTGATTCCCGATGCTCAAAGATATTATTTGAAAGAAACCAATGAACTAATTCAATCAAAGTGAAAGGTGATATAAATGGGCTCAAAATATATAGAATATGGAATGTAGGTAAGGGCAATATTCCATAAGAATCTGTCTTAATGCTTTCAAGAAGTTCATTTTTGAAAACTAAAAGGAACTAGAAAATGAAAGGTTTGCAAGCCTCCACAATGGTTCCACCAAATGATTCCCATTGCTTCAATGCTCCACCTGAGCTAATTTTAGGTTGGGAGGATGCAATTTCCATCAGGATGCTCGATATCGAGAGTATGCGATTATCAATTGGATGAACGTTTGCTTGACAAAAATGCAAAAATATCTCAAATCTAGTTTTGTCACTCTTCCTTTTCCATTTCCTGCATTGCAAATCAACACTTTCAATGTCTAAAGCTCCCATGTCTTGATTGTTATTCAAAATAGAAGAATACATCCACTCGAACATAAACATGCTTATTGCAAGATGAACCAAAATTGTTTTGATTACTTCTTTTGGTCTCTACATGACTTGGCCACTCCAGAATGATTCTATAACATACACCAGAAGATGTTTTAAGAGAGAGAAGCAGGTTTCAAGATTCTCTTTCCACTGTGCACCTTCTCTCTATGAATATTCTAGTTGCAAAATCCAAAACATTATAAGGTATAATGTATTGAAAAAACTATGAGAAGAAAGTTTAGATATTTTTTCCTTAAGAATACGTTTCATTGAGACAAATCCCAAGAGTATTGACTGATAGCTATTTGCACATAGATGAAATAAAGTAGAGAATGGTATAGACTGCATAGATGAAGCAAAGGAAAAAGGATCCTGTTCTTCAGAACATGCATCACTCATGGAAATAGACACCTATTGCTTCTCTATAGTTCTAAGCTTCATTGTGGAAAAATTAAAGCCATGGTTTACAACAAAATCCCGCCAATCATTTTCTTGGGTTTGATGATCACTACTATCTTGATTTTGAGAAAAAAATGCCTAGCAAGCTCCATACTTGACAAAAATAAACCAGGCCAGGCCTCGGAAATTTGACCAAACAGTTCTTTGTGACTGCAAAGCAGAGCCAACGAGACAGAATAGTCATTTTCAAATATTTTTTGGCTGATGTTAGGAATAAAAGGAAAGATTTTCAATATCTCCCTTGGCATGGTACATACTATGGAGGACGTAAGAGCCATTGCTGCACCGTCTTCCCTTACAAAATCACCATTTTTTGTGATTTCCAAAACTTGGGAGAGGGATTGGGAGATACTAGAGATAGTAGTTGAATTTCCAAATTGAACTTTGTTGCTCCCTCCAATGGCACTAAATAAGAAACATAACTTATGGCTGCGTTGATATCTAGGGATAATGGTAAATCCATCCTAATATCTTTATCAAACATTACACTATTTTCTGTGAATCAGAAGTGGTTTCTCTCACCATGCCCTTCAACATTTGAGGTAATGGCAACATTTTGCACTGTCCTGTGCTGAATAACATAGCCAACATTGGAGTAAAATGTTTCTCTTTCACCAGATTCATATGGAGAGGGTATCATTTCATTTGTAAAAGCTCCAATACCTTCCCGACCATAAAATTATTTCATACCAACAAGCATCTCAATTGAATCCTCACCTGATTCAAAGCATCCTGTGAGCAAATCTGGAATGTCATAAAATGGTTCACCTGTTGTTAACTTCCACCCAGCATTCCCTGGATTCACACACTCATTAGATCCCACACACGAGCTTCCAATGCAAGACACTAAGCATTCACTTCCTCCTAAACCGAGACTTAAGTTGCCTTTGGCTTTAATTTCTATAGCATGATCACAACTTGTAGAAATGTGATCATGTTTGAATCATTACATGTTCTTGATTTTTTATGAACCATCAAACATTTCAACACCACCAACCTATGTTCTACAATATTCATATATGCTTGTCCAGTTTTGAGTCTCTACACATGGAGTTAAATTGTTATCTTGTTCTTCAATTTATTTACAAAAACCCTCAATTAATGGTGTTGAACTTGATGATTTCTCCCCCTATTTGCATTTGATATCAATTATTTTAAAGAGATTGCATTTGTTTTCATTGGGCCATCTTGAAGTATTATCAAGAGATAATTTACTTGAAACTGGTGAAATATCATGCTTGGTATTTCCAATATTGCTTACATTTTTGTCACTTGATAAAGCTGAGGAATCCAACTTAGAAACCTTTTTAATACCTCCTATTGATTGCGAATGAGCTTTAGATTCTCTACTTATGCCATTGAGTCTAGGAAAAGTTGAATATTCCCTATTAGAATCATTTATTTTACCCATTGAAGCAGGAAATTTCAACTTTGATTGTGATAGTTTCTAATTTTGATCAACAAACTCTCTTCTTGACAGATCATTAAATAATTGGGATGGAGGCATAGAAGTTATACCTTCAGAAGATGGATGAACAAAATTTCTAAATCTACAAGATGGCATGCTTCCACAACCATATGCATATGCTTTCCTGCCTAAGAAGGATTGCATTCCACTTAGCTATTCAGAGTTATCATATGATGGTGAATTTGTTGTATTTATTGCTGAAACACTTGTCCACTCATCCTTCAATCCACGTTCAGAGTCCATCATAGACTGCAAACTTTTGATATCATTATTATCATCCCAATACGAATCAGGGTTAAGATTCCATAAGAGAGGCTCCCGATTTCCATTGTCCTCAAGTTCATCACTTGCCTTAGAGGTCAAATGGCCAAATTCCACATCCATCTACATGAGACATTTTTCCAAGGATAAATTCAAGCTCATTTCCTCCTCATAGTCAAGATGGTTAAGAGAAAGTTTGCCAATAGGGGTAGAGGGATTACAATTCATTAATGAGACATTTGAAGGAAATTCCTCAAAGTATTATGTATTGTGAATTGTGTCTACATGGATAAAATTCAGTATGACTACAAGTCCGTTGAACTCAAGACTTCCAGCTAGCACCTAAGTTGCCTAGTTCATGTTCTTGTTCAAATTTGAGAGTAATGAAATTCAAAAAAGGTTCATTGGTGCTGAAAAATATAATAAATTTGCGATTAGGTTTGATAAAGACAATTAAACAAATTCTAATAACTTCATATACTCAAACTAAAAAGTAAAAACAAATACAAATATTTTCAAACTTCAAATTTGACCCAAAAATATGTCAAATTAAATCTCAAGACTAAACGAATACACACAAACATACAAACATGGTTTTGTTTTCATATTTTACAAGTTTAATAAAAAAATTGGACCTTAACATTCATTTTAACTTATCACCTTCATAAATGTAGAATTTATTCAATTACACCAAAATTATCCTAGACAACCATCCGTTTTGAACAATCTCTCGTGTATTCCCACTATCTAGAGACCTACCTAAGCAAAGACAACCATTCAAAATAGTACACCATCATGAGTTTTGTCACTATCATTGTCACCCTCAACCTCCTCATCCACATTATTATCAATGATAATATCACGTGTTTCATTATCCTTTTCTTTAACCTAATTTCCTTTAAGAAGATAAATAACTAAAACCTCATAATTCCAAGCTATGAGGCCTATCTTTTCACAATAATACCAATTTAATGCTTCAACATATCATTGGCCTTGCCTTTACCTACTTTCTTGCTTGCTATTTTTTTAGCAAGAAGGGTGTTTTCTTCAGAATTCTCCTATTTGCTCAATCGTTTTCTTTTTACAACAAGGGATGGTATGATGTTCTCTAAGGATTACAAAGGCAATTTACTGAGTGTGAATTCTGCATTTCAATAATTTCAAGGAAAACTGCTTAATAATATGCTTTAGCATCTTCTCTTATTCAATGTTTACATCCACCTTTTCTAGTAGTTTTAATAGGGACGTGAACATGTTTAATTGACTTAACATAGCCAAACCATTGGAAATTTTGAGCCTAATAACTATTATTCAAAGATATATTGGCATTCAACACCTTTTACGCAAACAATGCATTCAAATTGTCCCCAATTCCTTTTAATGTTTTTGATAAGTCAAGATGGTGCAACTCAACTAGGCTGTTAAATTTATAGATGATTTAGTCTGGGTTAATTCTCTCAGCATTCTTCAATACAGAGCCCATTCAACCTTAAATTTTTGTTGGCAATTAAATACTAGGAGTCTTTATGTAGCGCTCTGGTTTTTCGACAGATCCCTAAGTCATCTTCTATGTTACGTTTCCATGTATTAACTTATTCAGGTATAAGTGAGTAAATTCTAAAGAAAATTCTATGCTTTTAAATGACATTTAGTATACTGTTTTGTCTTCAATAATCATACATTCGTATTTAAAAATAAACTAACATATCAATATTTTCTTTCAACAATTTGTTTTTTTTTTAGCATAAGAATATGTTTCACAGTAATAAATCAGTAAGTAGCAAGGTATATGCAAGTTTCAGAGTATGTTTCCACATAATAATTAAATAAAATAAATAATCAAGGAAATTACTTGATGCTCATGCTAGTAGACCGTAGGTTGTAGCAGGTTTTAAATTCTCTTAGTCAGCCAAGATGATGTGTCCACCCTACCGACCAGCTATTATCTTGCTGGCCCTTGGAAATAGAGGATTTCCAAGCCCTCGAGCTCACAATCTGATAATCCCGAGAGCAGTGTTTACTTAGGTTCTCAAAACCTTTCTCTGTTCTCAAACTCTTTTCTGTTTCCCAACCTTTCTCCCCACTTCAAGCTATATCTCCCCCCTTACCTTCAACTTTCTCCCCCTCTATATACATTTCCTTCCTCATGAAGACCTTGGGCTTACTCCACCACCCCAAACTCCCCCTCTCGAGCCCCTCAAACATTTACTCCTTTCACTAGTTCATTCATACATGTTTCATTATAAAATGTATTTTTCACACTCAATGTACCGAATAATTAATTACACTCATGGTAAATTTATTTGATTTTGATTGACGGTCGTAAGTATTTATTACGGTGGGAATCATTACCCAAAGTTTATCCATTCGGGACAAGGTTTATTAATTACAAGTCTATTCACCACCTTTGTATTTAATGTTATTAATGTAATTAATAAAATATTATATAAATAGTTGACCCTTTTCAACTTGGACATGGTGTGTCTTAATGGTCTACCACATCCTTCAAGATAACTTATGTTGAGATTTAAATTCCAAGATTCGTATTGAATAATTAAATAGTAATAAACCATTTTCCATCACATCACATCCATTCCAAAATTGTTATCCTATTATGTTTAACTTAGTAATGGAAATAATCACACTCTAATCATTTATTAATCAATATTTACATTTTTACCTATATTGCAATTGTTATGACATGGGTAGTAATATTGTTAAAATAACATTAATTAAGTAATAATATTAATTAAATCACCACAAAGTAATACTAAATGGTGAATTTAATAAAGATGTCTTTTAAATCATTTGTTTATCACATGAGTACCCTAACATCTACATAGTATCGTCGTTCTTCTAAACAAAGCACCCTTAAGTGCTTAAACAATCTTACTAATTAATTAGACAGTACCATTACCTTATTTACAACAATACTCAGATGACAATGTGAACTGACGACACTTGTCTCCATTGTTTATCACAATGTTTACCAACAAGTAATAAATAGCTTTATTGACTTGTTTTACACATCTTAAATAGCTTTATATTCATTATCTGAATTCGATCAATGCATGATTAACATAATTACTTATGACGACTTATACATTTATTCAATATGTTAAGTGTTTGTATATCGATACTAGTGTACATGTGCAAGATGTGCATGCATGGCCAGCGTATGCACGGATCATAAATGTACTATAGACAAACCCCATCCCGCCTATGCATACCTGCTAACTAATAGTAGTATTTACCCCCATGTAGAAGAACAAGCATAATATATATAGTACCATTACTTCAACATTCTCAGTTATTTAACAGTTAATTCTTTACGATTTCACATCATTATCTTTATCTTTACATTAGTTTAATCAATCATGTACAAGGAAGGGTACCTACTACCACTAACTCGGAATCAAGGAATACCCAACCCTCAAAAGTACTAACTAACACATCCTCCCATCATAACCTACATCCTGCATCCTCCCTATCCTTCCTCTGCTAGTACAAAAGTGGATGTCGGACTCACTGACCTGACCACATAGAACTTGAGAGTGATAGCGTCGGCTGAACAACGGACCTATCCTCCCCTAGCAGGCATCCGACCATCGTCATCACAACAACATGGGAAGCATGTCTCAGCACGGCCCTTCCACGACCTCGGGTCTCATGGAAACATAGGGTGGGAAACACATCCATCCCTCTCAACATACTGGGACTACGCCCTTATCGACTCATACTTTGCTACTATCGGGATTATCAGTTTGTGTTATCGTGTCATCATTTTTGGCTGCTAAGGTTTACTGTACGAACATGTTTTTTTCCAATATATCAGATCAAGTAACTGGCTATCGCATAGCCCTTGTGTCCTGTAGGTTAGTATTTCGCAAAATACAAATTTATAGAAAGCATTTCCCATTGATCGCCAATTGATCCATGTTATCAAAAATCATTTTATTTCATGTAACCTTTTTAGTTCATCATAGATGCGTATGACATATAACACTTCAATAATTCATATAAGAAGATGGTATCCACGTACTGAATCATATATTTCACATATTATTAATGAAAACATATAAACATATACTGTAATCGTAAAATAAAGAAATCATATGTTAATCATGACATCGTAACCGCATAACATAGTAACATCACAATCATAGTGAAATCATAAACAAAGTAACATCATATAATGAGGTCCATCATATCGTAATATAGTTTACTCAGTCGAGCTGAGTTCAACATAATATATAAGAAAACAAAGTATGGTGTGTCTAACTGATAAATATGCCTAATCAAAATATGGGCGTTACACTTTACATCTAGCCAAATGTAAATGGAACTAAAGAATAATGAAACATTAGGGATAAATGTATCCGTAATTTTTAGTAAATGGAACTCACTGAATGCTAAGGGAGACTAGGGAACTTGCTAAAGCAAAGGGAACAAGGTGGGAAATCATCGAATTCTAAGGTAAGGAACCATTCAAAAGCAACAGGATTCTGTCGAAAGCTAAGGGGAAACTGGGCATTATCAGAATCCAGTGAACCACCCATAAAGCCAAAGGAATAGGGAACTCGCACTTGAATGAGACATGGATGATCAAATAGGGAACTCGTCAATAAAAACTGCCCAGTTTTTGGAAATACTGGCGTGATCTCCAGTAATCGAGCTTATAACATAAATAATAGAAAATAAGAAGCCCGTTGCCCATGTATCAGAGCTCTAACACATACAAACCAAGCCAAAAACAGTGCGTAAACATCATCCACGCCATGAACACTACTATAAAAATGTGAAAACGTTACTAACCTCAAGTGTGAACAAGAAGGTTGTTGTCCTCTGGCCGTGGCCGTGTGCTTTCAGATATATGATAAAAACCCAGAAAAGAAGGATGAAGGATCAACACGATGAGTCCTCTGTGAATAAGGTAGGATTTTAACCCAATGTGATAGATGAATATCCTTCCTCTTAGAACCAGAGAACAAATTCCCCAATGCAGTTTTGGAAGTGGAATCATAGATGAAACCTTTATATAGATATTATTTGAACATGATGGATCAATGTCAATTGATTCATTCTCCTCTAAGTTGGGGAGTAGAAATTCATTAATAATCCTTAATCCTCTTTAATCCTCCTTAATCCCACAAAATCAAGGTGAGTAGCAACGTAGCATGCAAACTAGCTTCAAATGGAGGCGAATCTAACTGTAAAACCATATTCAACCAAAAAATTGGGGCAAATTCAACTGTATCGGCAGGAGTTGGAGAGGGTGCAAAATGTCCCATGTAACCATCGTTTCTGGAAATCGGGGGCGAATACGACCAAGGCCGACTGGAATTTGAGGGAGAAACACATTTTTACAATTTTTTAGCAACCATGGGACTGGGATAACCTCTTTCAACATTATTTTGGGTAAATAAATATTGGGCGAAATGTAAATAAGGAAAAAAATAGGTTTAATATTAAAAATTCACCCTGTAAATGGTCAAAATCCCCTATAATTCGCCAATGGGAGAAAATTCACCCTTAAAATCATCTATGGTGACCACTTAGAATCTCATCTCCTTCCTCCACGTGAGAATGGATGCGAACAAAGTTGCTGATCTCTTAGCTAACCTTGGGGCCGAAGGGGCTGGGATCCTCACCATAGATCCCCTGGTCGATTTTGCGAATGAGAATTGGGTGCCCAACTGCATCCACCTAGAATCCTTGGATTTTGAAACAAGAAGACAGGTGGATGGTAGAGGGCAGGATTTTGAGAATGAGGACAGGTGGAAAATGGAGATCATGCTAGTGGTGTCAGATCACCAAAGGTAATCATGTGGAGAAAGATAGAAGGCTCTAGTACGCTCTAGGAATAGAGTACTAGAGAGTACTGGGTCAATCGTGTGAGGATAAGGAGGCTTGATCCGCACCAGTATCCATATCTGGTAATTAAATTCCTCTTAATTTTAGTTACTGGGAAGAGTATGTTAGCAGGAGCTAGTTGGTACCTTCTAAGGGGAGGAGGGAATAAACCTGTCACAGTAAACATGGCGACTCTAGCGATATATCTGAGTAATGTCATGGGATTTTTTTATCGCTCTCCTCATTTCACTGGTATTTTCTATCTGCCATTGGATGATAAGTGCACCTGGGTGTTGGCTCGTGTGTGGTTCACTCTTGTCAGACCGCCTGACTTGGAATGACTTTCCTTGGTTTTTTCTTGGATGGCGCCCAAATGTTGTCTCAATTTGGATTATGGTTCTAGCCCTGTTTCTCATAGGAAGAGGGGAAAAGGGAAGATGGTGGAGGAGAAGGGTGGTCGTGGCAGTCATGTCACGAGAGCCCAAAATTTGGCCCAGACTAAGGCCACCTTCTTTCAAGACTATTCCTCCTTTGGTTCGTGATGATATCGACACCATTGAAAAACATCTTTGGCATGAGGTGCAAACCATCCAATTGAGTACATCTAGAGGGAGGTTGAAGAATGGGTCATGGACCCTGGCACTACGGCTGGGAGGGCCTCAACCTATGACCGAATGATAATGGTCTATTGGGTGATGAAGAACCTAATTGCGCATGTTACCAGGAGTGGCACTATTAAGAGCAAGGGGGATGAGGAACCTATGCGGCATGGAAGGACCACAACGCTGATTGTTGACTAATGCATGGAAAGATCGACGTGATTTCTAACAAGCTAGGCATTACTGTCTATTACCCTGCTATGGAGAATGAGGTGACCGTTGGCACCAGTAGTAGGAGGAGCCATAGAGTTGAACCGTAGTAGGGTGAAGGAAAGAAGAAGAAGTAGGCTGATAACACTGTTCCAAAGGCTGCGGATGGCACTAGTGTTGGTGACCGTCCCATGAATCCGGTTTGAGCTTCGAGAGTTAACTGTGTTGAAATCTAGTTTTGTTCGATTTGTAGTTTCTCCTTTCATCAATGCTGTATAGTTTTCTAGTAGTTTTAGTGACAGTCGATAGTGGAATTGGGAATAGGCCGTATCTCATTCCTCTTTTTGGAAGCCTGTTTAGAACAGATTGCTCCTTTTTTTATTGTTGTTTGTTATGTTGGACATGGATGATAATCTGGGGACTCTGAAACTCTGAAAGAGCGATATTTATTTGGTTTTATGAAGTAATATATAGTTTTTATTTACAAAAAAATCATTATTAATATTAATATAACATAATAAAATTACACGATAAAATTGTATAATATTATTAATAACATTATTAATAGTAATGTGATCATTATTGTTATTATTATTATTATTAAAATGTGTTGAATTGTATCATAATGTTACATTAATATAATCATTTTAATTAAAAAATAATAATATAAATAAATATATTAATATTAATATTAATATTATTAATATATTAAAATATAATATTATTAATCATTAAAAATTATGAATATAAATAAATATTTTAATATTAATATTAATATTATGAATATATTAAAATATAATATTATTAATAATATGTTCTAATTACACACGATAGGATAATTAGTAATGTAAATACAAAACAAAACAAATTATTGGAAGCTAAGATGTAAATATTTTTGTAACTCAAATTTGTGAGAAGAACATATTAAATTTTTATATTTACCATAAAAGTTTTACGATTTTAAATAAAAAAAAAAAAATTTAAAAATTTTCGACACTATTTTGAAGAAATTCTAGTTACAACTCTTTTCTAATATATTGGCATCATAAGAGGGTTATCTAAATAATTTAATGTTGGTTTTAGATACAATGGTAAGATATAAAATGATAGTTTGAGAATAAAATGGGATAATGAAATAACATATAAAATGATAATTTGAGAATAAAATGAGATAATGAAAGAAAACTTTGGAATGAATCCAAAACTTTGTTAAATTATTTAATGTTTACTTTAAAATGAACTACCAATTGGTATTACAACTTGGTATTACAACTTGATGTCATGTTTTCTTTCAACAAAACCAAAACATGGACAATCATGTAAAATACATAACTGCATGAATAGTCTCCAAAGTAAAATCAATTACAAGCGGTGCAGTATCCATTGTTTGTGATATAATTCATATATATTTTAGAAAGATTCTTCTTTTACACAAAATAACCATATTATGGATTATAATAAAAAATAGCTATATTATGGATTATAATAAAATCTCAAGATAACCATATTATGGATTATAATAAAATATCAAACTTTTATTTGATATTGTTAAAATTAGTATAGATTTTATGTAGCTACCTACTAGAGACTCAGTATTGACATATTATTAACTTAACTAAAGCAATATTATTAAATTCATAATAAAATTTAGTATTATATTCAAAATTTAATCTTATTATATTTAGAATATTCAAAATTCTATTCAATTTTAAAATTTATATTCAAAATTATATTAAAAATTCAATCCTATTATATTCAGAATTATACACAATCTTATTCAATTTAGAATTATATTAAACCTACACAAAAAGGATATGGAGCAACGAACTTGAAAAGATTTCACCAAAATGCTAATCGCAACCTTATCACCACAAAACCCTAATTGAAACCTTATCGATCTATGTGCTACACGATTCAATATCACATAAATGAAAATGTCTCATCAATCAATAACAAAACTCAAGGGAAAAGCACACCAATAACAAAACTCAAGGGAAAAGCACACCATGCAATCAAAAGATTGAACTGCGCAGTAAATGAAAATTTTATTTTTCTTCGCTTTAGGACTTGGCTTCTCCTAGCAATATACTTTGTGAAGTAAACTTCTAATTTTTGAAGACTTTACTTCACAGATTGCGCATTTCAACTTTTTACTGCGCAGTTGAACTTCGCATAAATATGCAATTAACTTTGCGAAATACTTTACTTCGTGGATCTCTTTAAACAAACTTTATCTTGAAATATATTTTGCTAAGACATAACAACTAAAACATCTAAGTGAAGCTTATGCGAAGTCACTCCATGTTAAAATAGAACTTTCAACATGGTTATTTGGTAATCTTGATTTCTTTTAGAGAGCGTAAATGTAAACAACATTCACACAAGTAAATATGGAGAAGATGTCCGACATGCAACATCACTTCTTCTCTTCTTCCCTCACACATCTCTCTGTGATCTTCAATTATCTTATTCTATATATAGGAAATGCATAACCACCGACTTAAGATCACTTCACCTTGAAGCTAATGTGATACATTAAAGACTACAATAAATTCCTACCTAAGAATTCTTGACATGTGGAATACAAACGTGGTTACATAAATACAAACTTGACGTGTGCCTGTAATATCCCGAATATTGAACTAACTATTTCCATTGTTATATTGGGCCACGGCCCGAGCACATATGTTTTATTTTGAGTATTGGGCATGGACCCTAGCACCTATGATCTATTCTTTTATATATTGACATACTGGGCATGGACCCTGATTGACTCCTTTATTTGAGTGTATACTGGGCGAGGAGGACCCAATGTTTTGATGATGTTCTTCAACTTTGATATGGGTACAAACCCTAATATACTGAGATGACCTTTGTTACTTACTATGCAGAGCTATTATTTTTACATGATTGACTTATGTGGTGTGTTGAGCGTGGACTCAGAAACACACAGAGGACCTACGTACTGGGTATAAGCCTCGATGTACCTAGAGGAATGTTTATGTACTAGGAGTAAGCCCTGATGTACATTGAGTGTTGGGCATAAGCCTTGGATCACTCCAATATTGATAAATGAATACCGGATCCAAGGCCACTTGAATATTCTAGATGTGCCTCACAACCACATTCTAGCACTAGTGTTGAGTAGGAAGCTCTGGAATTGCACTAGCGTAATGCCCATGTGAAAGTGTTGAGTTAAAAGGATCTGAAGAGAACTCGGGGTTACTAAATATCAAAGTGTTGAGTCGGAAAGAATCTGAATAGCACTTCTACTTTCATCACATTTATTTAATATGGTTAAATGATTCATCTTTTATCTATCATCAAATACTGCAGGAACTACTATGTTAAACGAGGGAATCCGACATGCAAGAGAGAGACTAGAGGTGCCTATCCAAGCTTACCAAAATACTCTCCAAAGAATTGGACCATATCCTTAATGTTTAAAATAAGTATCATGTGAAGATACATAAAAGATAATTTCCATAACCTAAAGTATGGATTGACTAAGAATAGTCTTATGATAACAAAATGCTTAAAGGCCTCAAGGCTAAATATTATTATTAAGATCTTTAATAATAATATTGTTATTAATTATTTATAGAATATATATTCTTATATATATATATTTTGCATAGGTGGGTTGCCACATTATTAAATATTATTTATTAATATTTAGGTTGAATTATAATTATTGTAATATTATTATTATGAAAATATTAAAGATTAAAATCACTTATAGTTAAAACAAGTGAGAAGTCCTAGTTCAAGAGGACAAAATATTTTAGTAAATAATATCTTTTAAATATTATATTATTTAATTTAAAGAAACTAATTATTCCAACAGTCATAATTCAAGACTCCCCTACATAAAGAGGGCAGATCCCAAGTTTGGGAGACAATCATTCTCTTATGGTAATGAGAGAGAAGTTGTATGCTCCAGGAAACTGAAGCAGTCTCACATAATAATTCTAGATATGAACCTGCAGTGAACCTAGAGCCTCTATTTCTCATTGCATGTTGGAACCAGCTCGGGGGGATCCAGTTAGAACCAGGAATGGTGTAAGGGTCATGGTTGGGAGGAACATGATAGCCCCAAAGTTATCCAGCCAAGAAATTCATTCTAATAGGTCAGCTAAACACAAAAAGGTTCTGCATTAATTACTATTTGAGTGTCCAGGCTTCTACAAGAGAGGATAAAGTGCCAAAGCAGCCAGGTATGTAGTATTAATTGTTTCCATTTCCAGTTATAGTAGGTATAGGCTTTTAGACTAGAATTGATGCTTCAACACTTTTTTAATTCTTAACACAAATATTATCAACTTAGAGGTTTGGCCAAGAAACCAGTGGAGGGTCTAGTAGGTCTAGCCTAGCTAGACTTTGCTAGACATCGCACCATCAGAAAACTTAGGAACTCTCTTATTTCTTTTCGAAGGAATTTTATCACTATTCATTTTCTCCTTTTGCTTCTATATTGCTTTCTAAGCTAGGGTTGTTACTTATGGGAAAATAATTACGTTTTCTGGTCAAAATCGTTTATCAATTCATAGTGCAGGGTTACTTTTGTATTTAGTTCTTTTATTATTCCTTAATGAAGACCAGGTCTAGAAAAAGTGTGGGATTAGGTAGCGAAACTCTTAAGGCTCCCAAACCTGGAAGAGAGTCTTCTAGAATTATAATTACACCATAAATCCAAACCAAAACCTACACGATACATCCATTCTAACTATAAACCCTGGTTAGTAAAATGAAGTCGCTATAAATAGTAGACCGACTTTGGAGTTAGGGTATCAATCTTTTTATTTACTTATTTTCTTTCTGTTCTTGAAAATCATTAAATAGGAATAGAAATACACCAGGTCATCCATCGAAACCCTTAAGCAGCATTAACCATTAAAAATCGCAGGATCACAACAACCATATCTTTTATCTACGATTGCTACCATCTATTTTTTCCTTTCAAACATTTTTGCAGACAGTAAACTAGAATTCGTAGGTAAAAATTGAAGGTTCCATCCTTTAAAATTCCAGAAGTCAAAACATTATCAATACAACACGGAGGCTACAGAAACCATGATTTTTCTCCTTATAGCCATAACAAAAATGCAACAGATATACGAAGGTGATGACTTCACACAGTCACAAAATCAGACTTGTAAATTACATTTTTTGAAACTTAAAACCCTGACGGGCACCACTCCCAGATTAAGGATCGAATCCCACAAAAAAATGATGGGCTCCCATACATTTTAATTTAATAGCCACAGTTCGAATATCAAATGTCTAGGATGAATTTTATTGAACTAGATGATTGATAGAGTATCACCGGCATCAACGAAATACATATGTGCATTTAGAAGAAGAAATCGACAACCTACAGGGTAAGAAGCACAACAGCATATACATCCATATAAATTCTCTTACGCTTTAGGAAAATGCAGAACAAAGAAATGGCGAGTTTCATATTTTAGCATGGACTCCATTAATTGGTCAAACAACCTTTCACCAAGGATTCAAACTAACATAATACTAAATGGAAAACCCAGTAACCCTATTTCTTCATGCATCCATTTGGGTCTCATAATAAAGAAAACGTAGGAGTCTATTTTACATTACAAACAACAAAATGAGATCCACAAATAATTATAGGGAAAAGAAGATTCTTTCAAAACCCATATTTACACAGGCATGAATACATTGAAAGCAACCGAGGCCAAATCATTAAAACCCTACTGCAAGTATAGAAACCCTCAGAAGCTTAACTCATCAAAATAATATTTACAATGATATTTCAAACACCTGGTTTAGCCAAAGGCGACCACTCTTGAGACTCCAAAACCTGAGTGAGCCAAGGGCATCACGAAGTCTCTCCATTACAAGTTTATCAAGAACTTCTTCAACAACCGAGATAGGTAGGTGTGAAGGGTTGAAAGAAACCTGGACTTACCAGTCCAATGCCATATGCAGTTCGTATTGGATCCCTTCTGGTCCAATGCATAGAGCCACACCATACTTGTCAATGGAGGAAACCAAAAGAAGTTAGGACCTGCATATTTCATTAAACAGGGAAGTAAAAATGGTGAAACTATAGTGTTTACATGTGCAAGGAGTTACCTGTAGGATCGTTCTTCTACATCGCCTCCATGAGCACCAACGATACCCTGGCCATAAGCATAGCTCAGGCTAGGCACAACTACCTCACAACAAGATAAACCCCCTCTCAGCCATAAAACAAAGAAAACCATGATTTGGAAACTTTTGTGTAAACCCTCACTAAGACCCTTAGCCCAGTTGGCCAAAGGCCATGTGATAGCCATGTGCACCATGGATACATCCAACTACCATGATAGGACTCTAATGTGATTATAAACTATATAGTATAGTCATGAAGTTTCAACACTTGGTTAATCATCACTAAGACAAATATCATTACCCATTCATGTTGTGTATAAGGGGTGCTTGCATTTTGAGAGAAATTACATAGTACAGTGGCTCAAATGATGGCGACTGAAGAACACCTGCAAGGATATGACAAATAAATATGTATTAGCGAAATTGCTAAGTAATTCAATAGGTTTCAAACATTCACACCTTACCTCTCGGCAACTCTGCTAGGAGTGAATAGGTCAACCCCAAGTTTCAGGGTGTTTCAACTTCTCCCATCGGGTCCATCATGCCTGAGGATTGACATTTAGACAATTTACATTTTAAACATGCATTTGGACGATATAAGAGGAAAAGAGACTGCTAGTACTATTTTCATGGCTAAACTTTACATAAAACATACTCATAACATTACTTCTGCAACGAAAGCATGACTGACAAAAACTACCCTACTAGGTATTTTCCTAAACTCTTAAATACTAAATGCAAGTACCAATACTTTTCACAGTGCTGGAGTTAATTTATAAATATATAATCTATGTTAGGCAAACTAGCAAGAAGAAGATTTTTTTTTTAAATTTTTACTATTTTGGGGACATTACAAGTGGTATCATAGCCCAACTACAAAACTAAGTGACCTATTGGGCTCATTACAAACAGAACATCCGCTGCAGATACTCAGTAACCAAAGACATACATTTATGAATTTGTTATTCTTATGTGAAAAAAATAAAGTAACAGATTTTATATTCTCAACACTTATATAACATTGCAGGTACAGTCATTGTCTGAAAATGAATGCAGAAGGTGGAAGCAGCATACTCCACCATGAGAGCAAGAAATTGTGGTGGAACTCAACTCGGATTTAATGAAATCCATGCAAAATCTATAGGCAGAATTCCAAAGTTTCAGAGAAGATAATATGCAAGAAAGACGAGAACAACAAGCTATAAATGAAGCTCTGCTTCAGACTTTAACATGGGCAAAACCCCATGGACAACCCACACTCTCAGTCAACACCTTTAAAAAGGGAAACGGTCACACAAAAAAGACTGCCAACCCTAAGGGAGAAAAGCAAGGAGAACACATACCTGAATCAATGGAAGAGGACTGTAAGATCTCTTCCAATGATGAAGGTTCACCACCTCCTTGCAAGAAAAGGAGGAAAGGTGACGACAGTTTACAAGGAGAATTCAGAAAGATAAAAGCCCCAACTTATGACGGAGAGATTAAATATGGGGAGAAGGCTGAGGAGTGGCTGCTAGGAATGAATAAGTACTTCAAGGTTCATAATTACTCTAGTGAAATGCAAGCCCGACTAGCCATATACAACCTGAATGGTAAAGTAGCCAGATGGTGGCGGAACTTGAAATACACCAAAGGACAAGAAATGAGAGACATAACATGGGATACTTTCAGCAGAATATTCCAGGACAAGTATATGTCTAAAAGATTCTTTGACAAGAAAATTAAAGAATTTCATAAGTTGAAAATGGGCTCCCTAACCATGGAGGCATTCATAAACAGATTCTTAGACTTGCTGCACTATGTTCCATACATCAAAGATGAAAAGATCAAGATACAATAGTTCTTGGGAGGTCTTCCACCAAAATTTAGAGAGAAGATAGAGTTTGACATGCCCAAAACCCTAGATGTGACCTTACATAAAGCAAGACTGTGTTATGAGCACGGACATCCAAGGAATGATAAAATCAATAGAAACAGAGATAGGGTCAAAACCTTCTTAGACAACCACAGATCGGGTTTTAGACCTCCACCCTACCGGAAAGATAACAATAGTTTTCCACCCAATTGAGGCTTCAACCAACCTCAAGCATGGCCAAGTGCACCCCCACCACATGTTAATAGGACAACTTTCAATAAAGGGACAAAAGATGCCCCACCAATCGTGTCTTGTTGGAAATGCCAAGGGCCCCACTACTACAGAGACTGCCCCAGCAAGACGGATGGATTTTTACACAAAATCCAAGTAGAACCTACTGTAGGAGACATGGAAAAAACACCCAGGATCTATGCTGCTCTTGACGGCTGATAGGCAGATCACCAGGCCACCATGGTTGAAATTGAGGGTAAGATCTTAAACACAACTGTTTCAGTTTTAATAGATCCTGGTGCATGCTGAAGTTATATCTCCCCTAATATAGTGGACACTTGTAAGTTAAACCGAGAGCACCACAAGAAACCGTGGCTGGTACAACTAGCCACCGATACCAAATGAAAGGTCTTTGAGTTAGTTAAAACTTGTGAGATAGACTTAAACGGTTTTCCAACCAGGATAGAACTAAAAATTCTACCCCTAGGATCGTATGATGTACTTATCGGCATGGATTGGCTAGAAGAACACCATGCCCTACTAGATTGCTTGAACAAGTCATTACTATGCATGGATGACCAAGGGAATCAGAAGACAATTCAAGGTATCCCTAAGAAAGTGTCCGTAAGACAAATCTACGCCTTGCAAGCAAAAAATTGCATTTGAAAGGGTTGTAAGCTCTTTGTCATCAATATCCAAAACATAGAAGCTGATAAGGGACAAAGGATCGAAGACTTTCCAGTCCTCGTAGAATTCAAACACATATTTCCCGAGGAAATACCAGGGTTACCACCCAAGTGAGACTTAGATTTCTCCATTGAACTAACACTCGGCCCAGTACCAGCTTCCAAAGATCCTTACCGCATGAGCACACCAGAATTGGTAGAGCTGAAGCTTCAGTTACAAGAACTGATCGACAAAGGGTACATTCGACTGAGTGTGTCCGCCTGGGGAGAACCGATACTCTTTGTCAAAAGGAAGGACAGAACAATGCGAATGTGCATCGACTACCGCCAACTCAATAAAATGACCATTAAGAACTGCTACCCACTCCCTAGAACTGACGACTTGTTTGACCAAGTCGGTGGAGTGAAGATCTTATCAAAGATCGACTTATGATCCGGATACCATCAGGTGAGAATGCGTGATGAGGATATCAACAAAACCATATTTCGGACCCGTTACAGTCACTATGAGTTCGTAGTGATGCCCTTTTGGTTTTGAACGGACCGGCCAACTTTATGTGTATGATGAACAAAATCTTTAGTAAATACCTCGATAAGTTCGTTCTAGTCTTTATTGATG
Organism: Larix kaempferi; assembly: GCA_027924585.1. Lineage (NCBI taxonomy): Eukaryota > Viridiplantae > Streptophyta > Pinopsida > Pinales > Pinaceae > Larix > Larix kaempferi. Next base: position 4,567,373 of record BSBM01000068.1, on the reverse strand, counting down.
ACATTTTGATTTAATCCAAGAACGAAGAAGAACATGAAGAACACCTTCGAATTGTTTTACGTATACTATGGGAACACCAACTATATGCCAAGTTTAGTAAGTGCGATTTCTACAAACCCCATATTCAATACTTAGGACATATCATTTTCGAGAAGGGAATAGCTGTCGATCCCGAAAAGGTCAAGGCTATCGAAGAATGGCCCACACCTACGTGTGTTTTTGACATAAGATCATTCTTAGGTCTAGCCGGCTACTACGGAAAGTTCATTGAGAACTTCTCACAGATTGCATGTCCCATGACTACCTTGCAGAAGAAGGAATACAAGTTTATTTGGATGGCTAAGTGTGAAGAAAGCTTTCAAAAGCTGAAGAAACTACTGGTTAGTGCACCAATCTTACGAATTACAGACCCCAATGGGGACTTCATTGTTTGCAATGACGCAAACAATGAGGGACTTGGGGGAGTCCTTATGCAAGATAACTTTGCCATCTGCTACGAGTCGAGGAAATTAAAAGAACACGAGCAGAACTACCCTACGCACGATCTCGAGCTAGCTGCCATCATCCATGCACTAAAGATGTGGCGACATTACCTTATGGGAAAGAAATTCCTATTAATGACGCACAACATGAGTTTGAAGTATCTTTTCGACCAACCCGACCTAAATGCTAGGCAGGCTAGATGGTTAGCCTTCCTTAGTGAGTATCATTTCGAACTAAAGCACATTAAGGGCAAGGAAAACAAGATTGCGTACGCCTTGAGCCGGCCAGCACATATGATTTACGAGGTCACGGTGAGTCAAACCGACTTAGACTTACACTACAAGATTCGAACGGCATGTAAGAGTGACCGTTACTACAGTGAAATCCTTACGAAGATACAGGAAGACAGGTTATTCCAACAACAACAGGAGTATAAGATAGATGAGTTAGACTACTGTGGTTGAAAGAACGACTTTACGTCCCAGAGAGTGGAGACATTAGATCCAACATTCTCACCGAGTTTCATCAGAAACCCTATTCAGGGCATCCCGGATATTAAAAGATGATAGCAGCAGTAAAGAAACATTACTTTTGGCCTAATTTGAAGGGTGACATCGCCATGTTCATCGCGAAATGTCAGGAATGCCAACTGGTCAAAGCGGAACACCAACACCCCTCCGGTTTACTACAACCTCTACCCATTCCAGAATGGAAGTGGGAGGTAATAAGTATGGACTTCATTACGGGATTACCCAAGAGTAGGAAACATAACGAATCCATCTTTGTAGTGGTGGACAAGCAGTCTAAAGCATCCTATTTCGTATCAGTGAAATCTACCTACAAGGTAGTTCACATCGTGGAAATATTCTTAAAAGAGATCTTTCGATTGCATGGGATACCCAAGGAAATCATTTCCGATCGAGACACGAAGTTCACTAGCAATTTCTGGAGAGCATTATTCTCTGGTTTGGAGACATAATTATAATTCAGCACCGCATACCACCACCAAACTGACGGACAAACGGAATGAGTAAACAAAATTCTAGAGGACATGTTGAGAATGTACGTCATGAACAACCGCACTAAGTGGGAAGATTATTTGCACCTCGTAGAGTTTGCGTACAACAATGGTTATAAAACCTCGGCCAAAATGAGTCCTTTCTAGGTACTCTATGACAGGAAAACCCGTTACTTGAGATAGTCCGGTAGACAGACTTATGTTAGGACTCGAGCTACTAAAAGACTTGGAACAGCTAGTCTCCAAGGTACAATTGAACTTGAAAGAAGCACAAGATTGCCAAAAGAGTTAGGCGGACAAGAAAAGAAAAGACAAAGACTACCAAGTCGGCGAACATGTGTTTCTAAAAATAAAGGAAAAATGAAGCTTGTTGAGCTTAGGACGTTGTAGTAAACTAGCCCCAAGGTTTTGTGGACCTTTTGAAATAATGGCCATGAAGGGCCCAATGGCTTATGAGTTAGCCTTACCAGCTCATATAAAACTTCATAATGTTTTTCATGCTTCATTATTAAAGAAATATGTGTACGATGCTAAACATGTTATTGATTGGTCCTTGTTATAGGTGGAGAACGAAGGGGAGTTCATGCCGGAACCACTCCATATGTTGGATAAAAGAGAGGTGCAACTAAGGAGGAGAAACATCACTAAGCTGAAAGTGCAATGGAGGCACTTTGGACCAGATGAGGCTACTTGGGAGAATGAGACCACCATGAAAGAGGCATACCCCGTCTTGTTTCATGACCTCATTCCTAGTCCTTAGAAACACTGGGACGGTGTTGTTTCTAAGCGGGGAGGGATGTAATATCCCGAATTTTAGACTAACTATTTCTATTGTTATATTGGGCCACGAACCTAACACATATGTTTTATTTTGAGTATTGGGCATGAGCCCTAGCACCTATGATCTATTCTTTTATAGATTGACATACTAGGCATGGACCCTGATTGACTCCTTTATTTTAGTGTATATTGAGCGAGGAGGCCCTAATGTTTTGATGATGTTCTTCAACTTTGATATGGGTACAAACCCTAATATACTGAGATGATCTTTTGTTACTTATTGTGCAGAGCTATGATTTTTACATGATTGACTTATGTGGTGTGTTGAGAGTGGACTCAGAAAAACACAGAGGACCTACGTACTAGGCATAAGCCCCGATGTATCTAGATGAATGTTTATGTACTAGGAGTAAGCCCTGATGTACATTGAGTGTTGGGAATACGCCCTGGAGCACTCCAAGCTTGATAAATGAATACCGGATCCGAGGCCACTTGAATATTCTTGATGTGCCTCACAACCACTTTCTAGCACTAGTGTTGAGCAAGAAGCTCTGGAATTGCACTAGCGTAACGCCCATGTGAAAGTGTTGAGTTAAAAGGCTCTTAAGAGCACTTGGGGTTACTAAATATCAAAGTGTTGAGTCGGAAAGACTCTGAATAGCACTTCTACTTTCATCACATTTATTTAATCTGGTTAAATGATCCCTCTTTTATCTATCATCAAATACTGCGGGAACTACCATGTTAAACGAGGGAATCCGATATGCAAGAGAGAGACTAGAGGTGCCTACCCAAGCTTACCAAAAGGCTGTCCAAAGAATTGGACCATATCCTTAATGTTTAAAAGAAGTATCATGTGAAGATACATAAAAGATAATTGCCATAACCTAAAGTATGGATTGACTAAGAATACTCGTATGATAACAAAATGCTTAAAGGCCTCAAGGCTAAATATTATTATTAAGAGCTTTAATAATAATATTGTTATTAATTATTTATAGAATATATATTCTTTTATATATATATATTTATGCATAGGTGGGTTACCACATTATTAAATATTATTTATTAATATTTAGGTTGAATTATAATTATTGTATTATTATTATTATGAAAATATTAAATATTAAAATCACTTATAGTTAGCCTTCCTTAGTGAGTATCATTTCAAACTAAAGCACATTAAAGGCAAGGAAAACAAGATTTCATATGCCTTGAGCCGACGAGCACATATGTTTTACGAAGTCACGGTGAGTCAAACTGACTCAGACTTACACCACAAGATTCGGATGGCATGTAAGAGTGACCATTACTACACTGAAATCCTTACGAAGATACAAGAAGACAAGTTATTCCAACAAAAAAAGGAGTATAAGATAGACGAGTCAGGACTACTGTGGTTGAAATAGCGACTTTACGTCCCAGAGAGTGGAGACATTAGATCCAACATTCTCACCGAGTTTCATCAGAAACTCTATTCATGGCATCTCGGATATCAAAAGATGACATCAGCAGTAAAGAAACATTACTTTTGGCCTAAGTTGAAGGCCGACATCACCATGTTCATCGCGAAATGGCAGGAATGCCAATTGGTCAAAGTGGAACACAAACACCCCTCCGGTTTAATACAACCTCTACCCATTCCAGAATGGAAGTGGGAGTTAATAATTATGGACTTCATTATGGGATTACCCAAGAGTAGGAAACATAACGACTCCATCTTTGTAGTGGTGGAAAAGTTGTCTAAAGCAGCCCATTTCGTACCGGTGAAATCTACCTACAAGGCAATTCACATCGCGGAAATATTCTTAAAAGAGATCTTTTGATTACATGGGATACCCAAGGAAATCATTTTCGATCGAGACACGAAGTTCACTAGCGATTTCTGGAGAGCATTATTCTCCATTTTGGAGACACAATTACAATTCAGTACCGCATACCACCCCCAAACCGATGGACAAACGGAACGAGTAAACCGAATTCTAGAGGACATGCTGATAATGTACATCATGAACAACCCCACTAAGTGGGAAGATTAGTTGCACCTCGCAGAGTTTGCGTACAACAACGGTTATCAAACCTCGGCCAAAATGAGTCCTTTCTAGGTACTCTACGATAGGAAATGTCAGACACCCGTGACTTGGGACAGTTTGGTAGATAGACTTATGTTAGGACCCGACCTACTAAAAGGCTTGGAACAGCTAGTCTCCAAGGTACAACTGAAATTGAAAGAAGCACAAGACCACCAAAAGAGTTATCCAGACAAGAAAAGAAAAGACAAAGACTACCAAGTCGGCGAACATGTGTTTCTAAAAATAGAGGCAAAACGAAGCTCCTTGAGCTTAGGATGTTGCGGTAAACTAGCTCCAAGGTTTTGTGGATCTTTTGAAATAATGGCCATGAAGGGCCCAGTGGCTTATGAGTTGGCCTTACCGGCTCATATAAAAATTCATAATGTTTTTCATGCTTCATTATTAAAGAAATATGTGTATGATTCTAAACATGTTATTGATTGGTCCTTGTTACAGGTGGAGCCCGAAGGGGAGTTCATGATGGAACCACTCCACATCTTGGATAAAAGAGAGGTGCAACTAATGAGGAGAACCATCACTAAGCTAAAAGTGCAATGGAGGCACTTTGGACCAGATGAGGATACTTGGGAGAATGAGACCACCATGAAAGAGGCATACCCCGCCTTGTTTCATGACCTCATTCCTAGTCCTTAGAAACACCAAGATGGTGTTGTTTCTAAGCGGGGAGGGATGTAATATCCCGAATTTTGGACTAACTATTTCTGTTGTTATATTGGGCCACGACCCCAACACATATGTTTTATTTTGAGGATTGGGCATGAGCCCTAGCACTTATGATCTATTCTTTTATATATTGACATACTGGGCATGGACCCTAACTGACTCCTTTATTTTAGTGTATACTGAGCGAGGAGGCCCTAATGTTTTGATGATGTTCTTCAACTTTGATATGGGTACAAACCCTAATATACTAAGATGATCTTTTGTTACTTACTGTGCAGATCTATTATTTTTACATGATTGACTTATGTGGTGTGTTGAGCATGGACTCAGAAACACACAGAGGACCTACGTACTAGGCATAAGCCCCGATGTACCTAGAGGAAAGTTTATGTACTAGGAGTAAGCCCTGATTTACATTGACTGTTGGGCATAAGCCATGGAGCACTCCAAGCTTGATAAATGAATACCGGATCCGAGGCCACTTGAATATTCTAGATGTGCCTCACAACCACATTTTAGCACTAGTGTTGAGCAGGAAACTCTGGAATTGCACTAGTGTAACACCCATGTGAAAGTGTTGAGTTAAAAGGATCTGAAGAGAACTCGGGGTTACTAAATATCAAAGTGTTGAGTCAGAAAGAATCTGAATAGCACTTCTACTTTCATCACATTTATTTAATCTGGTTAAATGATTCCTCTTTTATCTATCATCAAATACTGCGGGAACTACCATGTTAAACGAGGGAATCCGACATGCAAGAGAGAGACTAGAGGTGCCTATCCAAGCTTAACAAAAGGCTGTCCAAAGAATTGGACCATATCCTTAATGTTTAAAAGAAGTATCATGTGAAGATAAATAAAAGATAATTTCCATAACCTAAAGTATGGATTGACTAAGAATAGTCTCACGATAACAAAATGCTTAAAGGCTTGAAGGCTAAATATTATTATTAAGAGCTTTAATAATAATATTGTTATTAATTATTTATAGAATATATATTCTTTTGTATAAATATTTATGCATAGGTGGGTTGCCACATTATTAAATATTATTTATTAATATTTAGGTTGAATTATAATTATTGTATTATTATTATTATGAAAATATTAAAGATTAAAATCACTTATAGTTAAAACAAGTGAGAAGTCCTAGTTCAAGAGGACAAAATATTTTAGTAAATAATATATTTTAAATATTATATTATTTAATTTAAAGAAACTAATTATTCCAACAGTCATAATTCAAGACTCCCCTACATAAAGAGGGTAGATCCCAAGTTTGGGGGATCATAATTCTTTTTCATTATCATTCTCTTATGGTAATCAGAGAGAAGTTTTCTACTCCAAGAAACTGAAGCAGTCTGACATAATAATTCCAAATCTGAAGCAGCAGTGAACCTAGAGCCTCTATCTCTCATTGCATGTTGGAACCATCTTGTAGGAATCTAGTTAGAACTAGGAACAGTCTAAGGGTCATGGTTGGGAGGAACATGGTAGCCCCAAAGTTATCCATCTAAGAAAGTCATTCTAACAGGTCAGCTAAACAGAAAAAGGTTCTGCATTAATTACTGTTTGAGTGTGCAGGCTTCTACAGGAGAGGATCAAGTGCCAAATCATCCAGGTATGTAGTATTAATTGTTTCCATTTCCAGTTATAGTAGATATAGGCTTTTAGACTATAATTGAGGCTTCAACACTGTTTTAATTCTTAACACAAATATTATCAACTTAGAGGTTTGGCCCAGAAACTAGTGGCGGGTCTAGCAGGTCTATCCTAGCTAGCCTTTGTTAGACATCGCACCATCATAAAACTTAGGAACTCTCTTATTTATTTTCGAAGGACTTATTCACTATGCATTTTCTCCTTTTGCTTCTATTTTGCTTTCTAAGATAGGGTTGTTACTTCTAGGAAAATAATTACGTTTTCTGGTCAGAATCATTTATCAATTCATAGTGCAGGGTTAATTTTGTATTTAGTTCTTTTATTATTCCTTAATGAAGACCAGGTCTAGAGAAAGTGTGGGATTAGGTAGCAAAACTCTTAAGGCTCCCAAACCTGGAAGAGAGTCTTCTAGAATTATAATTACACCATAAATCCAAACCAAAACCTACACGATACATCCATTCTAACTATAAACCTTGGGTAGGAAAATGAAGTTGCTATAAACAGTAGACCGACTTTGGAGTTAGGGTATCAATCTTTTTATTTATTTATTTTCTTTCTGTTCTTGAAAATTGTTGGGCACTCTATATGTCAGTTAATTAAATCTAACACACAGAATGATCAATATAAATTGGCAAACCCAAAAAGGTCTTTTATTTCAAAGGTAATAAGCACAATCTATGCATAAACAGATTAAGCAGTTGATTAATGAATGTAAGTAATGATCCTACCTAGATGCTCAGCCAGCTCATTCCGTAAGCAACTAATCTAATTCACACATCTACAAATCCCAATTGAAACAATCCTTCTTACAAAATCAATCCAGAAAGTTAATGATGTAATGATGAAATGAAACGAGATTACTTTTGCAAGAAGTTAAATCCTTATGATCATCAAACTACAACATTCAACCTTTACCAAAATGATCTATCCAGTGACTACTGTAACTCCATCATTATCTGTCTAATCTATGTATGCAATTAAAGATACAACAACAACTAGAATTGAAGTACAAGCTTGAACTCTACTGATGATTACTGGAAGTCTTAGAAAGCATAAATAACTGCAAATTGATTGGGATCGAGCTTGGTTGTTACAACTGATTATAACACACATGCAATTAATTGAATTGTTCTACAAAGTCGACTGTCACACCACTCTACTACAACTATTCAAGATGCAATTGTAAATTACCAGCAAGGAAGCTAATCTCTATTACAGCTATCAGCAATGTCTGCAACATTCCACACCACACAATAAAAATGAATTTAAACTATTCTCTGTTACAGCTATCAGCAATGTATGCAACATTCCACACCACACAACATAAATGAATTTAAACTATTCTACCTACTTAAATTGGCTATCTCTGTGAGAAGGCGGGACCTGGCATTCTAACAGAGACACCAAGAGTCACAGCTAATTAAAACTCAGAAGTGAAGAATTCTGCTCTCATATTATTAATGGAAGATCATGAGCTTCAATGCTCTGTTACAGCTAACATCGGTAATGATTGTCCAACCCCAGGCTACGAGAGCCTTCTGGAATTTATACAAAAAGAAAGATAGTTTCAGATCCACAAAAATAGCATAGCAATGAAGATCTATGCTCTTCATGCTGCGCAGTTACAGCTAACTGATACAACGTGTTGAATAGTGTTGTTAATACCAAAGGATGTTGCTGTCCCGATGGGAATTGGATCAACAGACTTGATAGCTGGAATGCCACCTGTCTGTTGCAGCTAAGCTCTTCTTTAATGGGATCTGTTACAGTGGAAATCTGTTACAGCTCATGTGGAGGATGCGCTGTCCCTTAGAATATGGGGAGTTGACGTTGAAGAGTCACAGCTGGCACTGCTGGGCTGATACACCTACGCTTTTAGACCTTGGCTAAATAAATTCATATAAATTAGTATAAACCAAGGACTAAGATCCATAATCTTTAACAATCTTAGGCATAAAAACAAATAAAGTAATAGCAAATTATACCTGTCAATGTTATAGATTGATCTGGAAAGACATGGATATAGCTCATGAAAATAGGATGGAATTAGGGAAAAAAGGTGTAATAGAGGTAGCCAAAAAGGGGCATTTCCTGGACCCAACATCTCCCCCCAACTATCCAATTGCATGTCCTCATGCAACAACCTCCTTTAGTCTGAATCTGAATCTGAGTGAAATCTATGGAGATTGGTGATGTTATAAGCAAATTCTGATGCCTCCCCTCGAGGGACAAACCCATAGCAGTGTGCCCAATGCTCCCACCAACTCTCTTCTTCTTCTAATGTTATAGCATAATTGGTTTTGTAAGAATTGCTTATAGGAAACCAAATGAGGGGGAACTTAAATCTTAAACCAATCCACCAAGGTCCACACCTGTGCATGCACTGCACATATCTAGGCACCCTAGTAAAGGCTTGCCTGAAATTTTCGAAGCCATATGGATCCATTTCCTTCAAAGATGAGGATGAGTACATCCATCTTTATTCACTACCTTCCAGGGCATCTTGCTGCATATTAAGAATCATTGGGAAACATGTAGTAAGGAGTTTATCTCGCGGGCTCTCAAAATATTGAGCAATTGAAGGAACCCTAAGGGATTTAGCATGACTAGCCATAAATGCTAGTGGATTCTGGGGTTCCTCCCTAATCCAGAGAGTAGAATTCTCCTCATTCCTGAGGATGGTTTGGAAGGCATCCTTCCATCTTACATGGTTAATGACAAAGCAGGCAAATACCCTCAGCTGAACATCCCCAAGAATAGGTAAAGGGTCAGATGGAATGGTAATATAGCAAGCCCTATCATGCAAATATAACTCACATAACAAATGCTGATCCTCAAAGTCACTTTTCAGAAAAGTCTCCAGAAATTGATCAGCTGTTTCCAACTCAAATGATCTTCCATCTTTGAGAGCCTTCAATTTAAATAAGGTTGTTTGCTCATAGAGGAAGACATGATAAGAGGGGGATGGAGCTCTGCAACTCATCAATTCTATAGAAAGATTATACATTTGGTTTTTGTCCTACTGTAAGGACTCAAGATTCTTCAAACCTTCCAGTTTTTCTTGGAGTTTCTCCCACCGAAGTTTCTGGAAGAATAGATCCTCAGCCCATTTTTCTCTTAGTCCCTTAATGACATTCCTATGCTCCTGGAGAGGGATCATACCTTCTTTGAACTGTTCAATCCATTTGAGCCATTTATCCAGTTCAAGGTTTAACCAGAGAATTTTCTTCTCTAGTCGTTGAATCTTTCTGTCTTCTACCTCCTTTTCATCATCATAATCTAGATGAATGACTTCCTTGTCTTACCTCAGCACTGTGACAGCTTCATCTTCTATCGGGATTGCAATGGTCTATGCATGTGGTGCAGTATTAGCCATGGGGTCTAAGGATGCTGGTTCTTGTGTAATAGCATTCTTCATATCCATATCCATCTCAGCTTCCTCGGTTAGTGTTACAGTCTCAGTTAGTATTTTTAGGGTTGCTGGTTCTTGTGTAACAACACCCAAGTCTTTCATTTCAATCTCAGTGATCCAGGTGGATATCGGTGGCAGCCCACCTCTTCCAACTGGCTCAAAACAGTATTCTGGCAACTTTGGAAAATTACTATTTTTAGCAGTTTTTCGGGTCCTGAACTTCCGGAGCCATTTTGAGGCCCTAAACAACATTTTTTGGCGATTTGGGGGCCCAAATGGTTGTTAACGGGCCCAGCCGAAAGTTGTAAATCTCGGTTAGACCTTTCCAATGGGCTACCGAGTGCCCTAAACGGATATCGTATGCAAAAGTTATGACCCCGGGAAGTTGACTATTCAACTAACCACCTTGGGGCCGCAAACTTTATGACGGTTCATCTTCTAGGGTTAGGTTTTTGGATGATTGGGATTCTTTCCCTCATGCTTATGATAAATAGGCCCTTTTGGCCTCTCTTTGTATTCATCTTGGCACGAATGAGCATAGCGGCCACATCTCTTCTCAGAGATATCTACCACCATTCTAGCTATTGTATTTTACAGTATGTTCTATTTCCGCTATTTAATAGAATATGTGTTTACTGTATCACTGTGTTATTTGCAATACATCTCTGTATATGATTCTGTATATGCTATCTTTTGTTTCGTTCCCACATAAATCCGGATCACTCAGCCATCTCAGTTTGTGTTGCCACTGTAGCAAATGATTTTGGAAACACTGGTTCTTGTGTAGTAGTGTTTCTCTCCTGATTCTCCACCTCAAATGTTGCTATCTGAGTTGCAGATTTAAACATTCTAAAGGGTACTGGTTCTTGTGTAACAATCCCCTGTTCCTCCGTTTCTTTAAACTGCTAAGATTGTTTCTAATTTTTATCAGATCTTTCTGACTGGTAAGACTGGTCCTGAAGGAGCTTAGTATTCCCTGATGGCTGGGACTGTACCATTTAATCCCCTAAATTCAAATCAGGGATTTCTTCCATTCTTGGCTCATTCTCCTCTATCAATTCGATCCCTGGCATTCCTTCTTCCACCTCCTTTATCTGTACATGACTCTGGGATGCAAGTTTTAACACAACAACTCTGTGTCCTGCTGAGGCAAATATATCTCCACATTCTGGGCAAACAGTCTCCCCATGCTTCTAATTTTCAAATGCAAAGGATGGGTTTTCCAGCAAACTTGCAACATTTGCTAATATATCCAAATTTTTCTCTACTTGTCTTCCAGCTGCTCCCTTCCACTTTTCCAACTCCTTTCTTAATGTCTGCACTTCCTCCTTTAATAATTCATTTTCAAATAGGAGGTTTTCAATTTGGGGTTCTTCCCTAGAGGGTTCGTGTGTAGTAGTAGGCAATTTGGAGTTCAAAATAGGAATCTCTATATCTGCCCCTACTGTATGTGCTTCTTCTAATGCAGGTGACCCCCTATTCCCTTTAAATGCTCCTGTCATCTCTGATAGGGGTGTTCCACTGTTACCCCCAACAACATTCATTGTATCAGCTTCTGCTGCTGTCCCTGTTAATTCTACTACCATTACAGTTACTTCTGTTGCTGCCACTGTTAATTCTGCTGCCATTACAGTTACTTCTGCTACTGCCATTGTCACAGTTGCTTCCGCTGCTGCCACTGTCATAGTTGCTTCCGCTGCTGCCACTGTCACAGCTGCTTCCGCTGCTGCTGCTGACTGAGTTCTTCTTTTCCTCATCAATCCCACTGGGTGTTCGTCACCACTTGCTGCTACTGATGCTTTGACAGTCCGACTCTTCTTCCTCTTTGCTGCCATGGGTGTATGACCCCTGTTTCTTGATTCTATTCTTCGTTTCTTTGACACAGGGGTGTTCACCTTGGTTTCTTCTTCTTCAATAATGGTGCCCCTTATTTCTGAAGAGGACTCCACTTCTAAGACTTCCATAGTCCCTTCTGCTACTGTTTATGGCCGATATCCTTCCTTTTGAATCCCTACTTCTGCAATTGCAGCTTCAACTGTCGCAGCTTCAACAGCTACTCCAGTTTCAGCTTCTTTCAATTGAGTACTTGACTCTACAATTACAGATTCCAATTTTTCTACCTCCTGCTCCAGGGTTTCCATCACACTTCCTTCAATTATAGGGTTTTCTGCTACTCCAGCCTCTTCTTTACTTACTTCCCCTTCATTATTGGCCTGACTTTCTATTACTCCAACCTCACCCCCAACTGGGTTTGAGGAACTCCGGTCCTCACTATCCTAACCAGCACCTCCCTCTTCTAATACAGGTTGTCTGATTGGTGCGTCCCCAGCCAAAAATTGCTCCCAAGTTAAATAAGGACTTGCAATGGCTCTTAGGACCAATAATTTAATTAAACCATGATTAGTGAGGGATTAAACTGGGTGCTGGGCAGTTCTTGCATAGCCAACCATGGTTTGTAGGGCTTTAAACAGATAGAATGGTATATTTACTAAGACACCATGTCGTAAATGAGACAGTAAGGGAAGTTCAGAGAATGAAACAACTTGGTACATACCTCCACAAGAAATATATCTCTTCACAAAGACTGCAACTTGATTCCAGGGTGGTGGTAAGGATGCTAGTTCTAGCCCATGGAGCTTTGGAATAACCTGTTCTCCTACTGACAGAAATTTCCTCACTGCATTCACATTATGTACTTTCCGCCCAAATGAATTCTTTCCCACCATGGGAAAACTAGTAACCTCAGCTATGATTTCTTCTGTAACATCCACACACAGTCCTCTGACCTCGGCATGAGTAGTAGTTAGGCTGAGGGCGAATTGCAATGCGGTTTCGGTATGAAAACCATTCAACCGTTCGAAATACTCCATCCAACTTGCTGCTATAAAAATTTTGAGAACCTTTGCATTGGCACGCACAGCGTCTGTATTCACAGGTTTGTGTCTGACTGGATTTCCCATTTTAACCTCTCCTCAAGGTTCAAACCTCAACAATTTCTAGTTTAGAAATGGAGAGTTGCAGCTTACGAACATGCAAAGGGTCGTTGGGGTTCAAGAATAAGGTTTCAGGCTAGTCTATGATAGTATGAACGTTCTATGGAAGCGATGAGGTTGGCAGATAGGAGTAATAGGTGCAAAATCAGGTAAGGTGACGAAAAAAAAATAATCACAATTATGACCTTTAACTTAATCTTTAAAGTGTGATTCAATTCGGTTCATTGATCGAGGGTTATGACAGGACATAATCGTTTTTACCGTATTAATTCTCTGCCAAATCATGTAAAATATAGGACCCGTACCTTGTGTTTATGAATTTGAGCCATGAATTAATCATTGCGGTCGGCCGTCGTCCGGGCGGATGTAAATGCACATGTGCCGAAGTACGTGGCCCTTACCATCCAAGCTGACAGCTACTCAAGGCATCCAAATTGTTCTTCGTGGTGGATCATGGTTGGACCGTGTGGAGCAAGCACCAAAACTGATGCCTAGTCACATCGTTATTGGCATCATTAATTGGAGAGCATACAAACTGGTGGAGTATCAGCTACGAAATCTAGCAAAATAAACGAAAAATGGCTGAGTCGTAGCTGTACAGAAGGAGCGACAATGAAGTGGAAGGAATGGAGCAACGGTGCTCTATTTAGCAGAACGGACAAAGGCCGTGGAGTCTCAACTGCTATATTTAGCGGAATGGACAAAAGTGGAAGAGTCGCAGGTGCTGGGAAGGCATAAAAATGAGATGAAAATGGCAAAGTAGTAGCCGCCAATTTAGAAAGATAAGCAGAAGTAGCAGAGTCGCAGCAGCGGGATTTGGCCGAATGAGAAAAAGTGGCGGAGTCGTAGTTGTGAATTTTGATAGAACGAGCAAATGTGGCAGAGTCGCAGTTGCGAATTTGGCAGAATGGGAAAATGTAGCGTAGTCGCAGCTACAAATTTAGCAAAATGGGCAAATGTAGCGGAGTCGCAACTGCGTCCAACTGTAGTATAAGCAAATTTTATTTGTGAAAGACCGTGAAATATCCATCTTCTTCAAAGAGCTTTATTAGATCAGGAACAAATATGGGGTGTCTGCAGTCATCTGTCCCAGTCATGGCTGCTGCTCCTCCAATAAGTTCCTACACACAGTTCTTTAAAACAAACCGATCAAGTGCAAGAAAAATTAAAAATAGATAAGATACAGAATGAAAGAAAAACCAATTATTTATGTACAAAAATATGTGTGGAAACCACAACTTTTAGGAATTCACAGGGTTTAAAAATCCATGTCCTGACGTTAACTAATACTCTGGATCAGATGCAACTTGTGAAATAAAAGCCTCCCTTGAGATCGGCCTGTGATACAGTCGCAGCCGATGACCATTTGTGAATAATGGTACTTTGTTCTCATCAATGGTGATCAATAAGAATGTTCCATTATCAAATACCTGATCTATCTGATAGTGTCCCAACCAACGGGTGCGCAATTTTCCTTTAAAATCCCTCTTAAACCGTGCATCATACAACAGGGCCCAGTCTCCTTCCTCAAAGACTCTTTTCTTTATAAATATGTCATGCCATCTAGATCGCTGTTATTGGATTAAAGTTGTATGATGCACTGTAGCTGTGCGTTTCTCATCCAATTCATTGAGCTGATTCAGTCGATTCCTCTGAGCCTCTAATAAATCCATATTTGCTTCAACAGCTGTTTTCAAAGTTCTGATTTCAAATTCAATTGGGAAAACAACGTTCTTGCCATATACTAGCTCATATGGGAAAAACCCAGTGGTGTTACACCAAGTAGTACGATAGGCCCACAATGCCTCTGGAAGTCTTTCAACCCAATCTTTACGATGGCTGTTCACTGTTTTTGTCAAAATAGCCTCAATAACCTTGTTTGTGCTCTCCACCTTCCCATTGGCCTGTGGATGATATGGTGAGGTTATTCTGTGCTGAATATGAAATTTCTACAATAGTGCTCCCAGCTTGTGAGATACAAACTGTGGTCCACCGTCTGTAATGATCTCCTTGGGTACTCCAAAGCAAGTGAAAATTCCTTCATATAGGAAATCAATCATAGCCTGATCATTGACCTTAACCAAGGCTACAACTTCCACCCATTTAGTCATATAGTCTGTGCAAACCAAGATATGAACTTTTTGCTTTGAGGGAGGGTTGATAGGCCCTACAAAATCTAGAGCCCACCTGTCAGATGGTTCAACCACAAGTTGTGACTGTAAAGGAATCTCATCTAATATGTTGGGTTGGCCCATCCTCTGGCAGCTATCACATGCCTGAACATACTTCTTCACATCCTTGAATAATGTAGGCTAGAAATAACCCATTCTCAAAACTTTATGACCTGTCGTCTTGTCAGCAAAATGTCCCCCACAGGGTTCATCATGGAAAGCTTTAAGAATGCTGAAGATTTCATCCTCTCTAACACATCTTCTGATTTCTAAATCAAGCCCAGTGTAGAAAAGATGCCCATCAATCCAGCAGTACCTAGCACTATGTTGTATGATTTTCTTTCTTTCTCTCTTCGAAAGATGTGCTGGAATCTTACCTGCAACCAAAAAGTTAGCAATATTTGCATACCATGGGGAATGAGTTGATACTACGAACAAATGTTCATCAAGGAAGGAATCTTCGACTGGTAAATTGTCATCACTGTTAGTAAGTCGAGATAAGAAATCTGCAACAACATTTTCGTTTCATGTTCTATCAATAATTGTGATATCAAATTCCTATAGCAGTAACAACCATCTAGTAACTCTAGCATTTGTGATTGGTTTATTCATTAAATACTTGATGGCATAATGATCAATGTGAACAAAAGTAGAATATCCAGTAATATAATGCCTAAACTTATTGATGGCATAAACAATGGCAAGAAATTCTTTTTCTGTGACAGTATAATTCAGTTTAGCAGGAGATAGATTTTTACTAATATAATAAATAGCATAAGGAGCATTACCTTCCTGTTGTCCCAAAACTACTCCAATGGCAGTGTCTGAAGCATTTGAAGAAATATGGAAAGGCAGAGCCCAATTGGGTCCTCTTAAGATGGGTGCTGTGGACATCCTCCTTTTTAGCTCAATGAATGTTGTTTGGCATGCATCATTCCAGATAAACTGTGCATCCTTCATTAACAAAGTGAACAAAGGAGAAGCGAGTTTGGAAAAATTTTCTATGAATCTTCTGTAATAACCAGCATGCCCCAAGAAGCTACGCACATCTTTCTGAGTTCCAGGAGTTGGTATGTTTTCAATTACCTTGATTTTAGATGGGTCTACCTGGATACCAGCAGAAGAGATGAAGTGCCCTAGCACTATGCCTTCACTCATCATCATGTGGCACTTTTCAGTGCTCAAAGAGAGCTGACTTTGTTCACAATGTTTCAACACCTTTTCTAAGTTCTTCAGTGCTTCTTTATAGTTGTCACCATATGGAGTAAAGTCATCCATAAAGATTTCCATGCAATCACTCACCATTTCTGAAAAGATTCCAATCACTGCCCTTTGAAATGTAGCTGGTGCATTGCACAACCCAAAAGGTAGTACTCGGTATGCAAAAGTACCCCAGGGACAAGTGAAAGTGGTTTTGTCCTGATCTTCTGGAGCAATCTGAATCTGGTTGTAGCCACTAAAGCCATCCGAAAAAGAGAAATACTTCTTCCCAGACAAGGTATCAAGGACCTAATCGATGAAAGGTAAGGGGAAATGGTCTTTCTGCATTGCCTTGTTCAATTCTCTGTAATCCACACAAACCCTCCATTTCCCATTTTTCTTTGGCACGATCACAAGTGGAGAAACCCATTCACTGTCTGAAATTGGATATATGAATCCAGCTTCCAACAATTTCTGGATTTCCTCTTTCACTATGTCTCTCAAGTTCGGGTTCATCCTTCGTTGGGTTTGGCATACAGGCCTGGAGTCACTTTTAATATAGATGTGATGAGTGCATAGATGAGAGGGAATTCCCTTCATATCTGTGTACTCCCAAGCAAAATATCCCCTACACTGTTTCAACAAAGTGACTAGCTATTCCAGCTCGTTAGGTGCCAGATTAGGAATAATATTCAATATTTTCCTGGTTCAACCTCCACTGGAACACTCTTCGAATTCTTAAGTACTGGAATTACATCGTCATCACCGATCAGAGTTTCTTCTATAAGGTTTTCTTGTTTTGTTGCAGCTAAAGTACTGTCCAAGATATGATAAACATTCTTATTGACTGACGTGGGCTCATTGATGAAACTATTAATGGCATCATCCTCTGTTTCATCTTTAAATGTCAAGGCTCTCCCTATGGTTAATAGTAGCTGAACTCCCTTTTCCTCCTCCAAATCTACCCATAATGGAGTATCAGCTTCTGTGCTTGGTCAAGCTGGAGGGTATAGGGTTAGATTCTTGATCTCAGTCCCATCTGAAATGGTCATAGAACCTGACTGACAGCTGATACGGGAATCAGCTATGGCCAACCATGGTCTTCCTAGGATCAGCGGGTGCCCCCCCAACTGATATTTTGGCTGTAACACCAAAACGTCTGTAGGGTATTCCCACGAGTCCACTGAGATTACAAGGTCATCTAAAATTCCTTTAGGCTTGATCGTTGATCTATCAGCAAGTTCCAAAACAGTAGGGGTTGGCCGAATATTAGTGAGTCCCAATTCCTTCATATTTTTTATGGTCATAACATTAATAGCTGCACCCAAATACACCAAGACATTTGGAATCCGTGTGTTCCCTATGTGCACTATAATAGTCAGGTTCCCAGGGTCATCATACTTTGCAACAGGGGCCTTTCCCATTATTAATTTTGACAGTTTTCCTAGCATGTGGACAGTGGGAGGATCCCTAGGCCTTCTTCCTGGTTTCTTAACACACAAATCTTTAACTGTCTTAGCATAAATAGGCACATCATGAAGGGCCCGTAACAGTGGAATTTTAACATATAAATTCTTCAACTCTCCCATGAGATCAAATCGGGGCTATTCCACTGTCTTTTGCAGCTGCAATCGTTCAGGATATGGTGGTTCTCTGTTCAACTGTGTAGGCTATGGCAGATTGTGTGTTGCTTCCTGAGTTTCAGCTGCTGCTTTAGTAGGAGTATCAGCATCCTCAATAATGGGGCTTGCTGAATAGTGTTGATTTACTCCAGTTTCAGTCATTGGGGATGACAGATCCTCAGTGATAATAGGCTCCACTACCCTCCCTGATCGTAATTGTATATCATTGCAGGGAATCTGAGTAATGGAGTATGTAGGCATGTTGGCAGTCTCAAACTGATGGACTGCTTTATTGTTTGCGTTCGGGTTAGGTTGTGCAGGTAGCTGGGGTTGAAGTGGTGCATTCATGGGTGCAGCATTGTTCTAGAAAGGGAGTTGTGGTTGTTGATACTGTTGGTTCTGATACTGTTGAGGAGGGTATTGTTGATACTGAGTCTGGTGATGGGGAAAGTTATTTCCTTGGTAAGGGTTCCTCCAATTGGAATTCCAAGGAGCTTGGTTTGACTGTTGTGGCCAAGGTGTCCATGAATTAGGATTTTGCATTGGGTTCTGAGATGGATGCCACTGGTTTTGGAAAAATGTGAAGGGAGTTGTGTATTCATATTATGCATGTTGTTCATTCCATTAATATTATGCAGAAAAAATGCTGGATATGGATTCATACCTTGGTTTCTATGCTACCATGGTTTCTTCTATGCCATAAAGTATGCTGGCTCTACATCAGGAATAGACGCCTGTAGGACTGCTTTAACCTTAGGTAATGAAGGGCACTCTTTAGTTTCATGCTCAAGTTCACATATCCTACATACCTTTTCTTTGTCCAATGAGCACTCCTTCAGTGGATGCTTCTTTATACATTTGGGATAAAATACTCCAAGTGTAAGATCTTCTATTACTTGTTTCTGTTTTTCCTTCATGGCATCCAGCTCTGAGGACAGGGAACTCATCATATATGTTTTAAAGTTCTCTAGTAGGTTGCCTATTTCTACTCAAGTGGCATCTCCACTAGCTGACTTCTGAGTCCTAGTGAAAACATCTTGATCTCGATCCTTGTCTCGTTTGCTGGTTCTGGAAGATCGCCTGGAGTACCTTCGGCATAATTCAACAATTTTTTCAAAAGGTTCATTTGAGATATCCCCTTTACCAAGCAAATTCAACATGTCAAGGCAATCTTCCCTGATTCCTCTTAGCAAGATGATCTTGAGCACATCCTTGCCAATCTCAGCATGACCAGATCTTTGCAAATTGTACAGTAATCTCTCCACAAAGTCTTCCAAACTCTTTTCATCCTTTTGAACCATTTTGAACAACTCTTCCTTTCTATCTCTAGTTCTGCAATATTCTTGATATTTAGAAAGGAAGGTGTTCTTCATTTGGTCCCAAGTAGTAATGGTCTCACTACCCAAACTCATGAACCAGCGCAGAGCATTTCCTTTCAAGGTGGCTGGGAATAGCTTCAGCTTCTGAGCACTGGAGGTGTAATCATAGCTGCGATAGAGAATATCAAACTCAAAAAGAAACTCATCAGGATCCTCAGAGGACTTACCATGGAAATTAGGGAGGACTGATGGTGAGATATTCTTCATAGAGGCTGCTCCAGGTGTCTGAAGGATAGGGAATTCTAATGTAGCCACAGTATTACCAGGCTAATTATTTTCTCCTTCTTCCTCCCAGCGGTCCTCATGTTCATTCTCACCCCCCTGTTCTCTACCAACCATTGTTCTAGTCCAAAATTCAATAGTCTCTTTTATGCGTTCTTCCTCTGCCTTAGCTTCTTCCTCTTTTCTCCTCTCTTCTTTTTGCCTTCTTTCTTCTTCTTCTATTCTGCGAGTCTCCAACCACACCTCTTTAGTAACTCTGGTTCCATCAATATGATAAATCTCCTCTTTATCTGGTGCACCTACAACACTTCCCTTATCTTTAGGAGGTTTACTTTCTGCAACAGGAGTTGAAGGTCCCGTTGTATTCTCCACTGTGGATGTTGAATGTTCAAGGTTAGGAGGAACAGAATTTCCCCTGCCTGTAGAGTTCCGCTGTGGTCTAGTGGAAGAATCATCTCTAGCAATTATCTCATCAATATAAGTGTGTCTCCCCTGACCTGCATTACGACCTCGACCTCTTCCACCTGCGATGTTAGTATTCAAAGGGGGTTCCTGATTTGTTTTTCTTGTATTCATGCATGTCGTAAAAAATATTGAACTAAAGTAAAATCAAATGAAACCAACTACTAACTCTGTCTATCTATTACCATCCCCGACAATGGCACCAAAATTTTGGGCACTCTATATGTTAGTTAATTAAACCTAACACACAGAATGATCAATATAAATTGTCAAACCCAGGAAGGTCCTTTATTTCAAAGGTAATAAGCACAATCTATGCATAAACAGATTAAGCAGTTGATTAATGAATGTAAGTAATGATCCTATCTAGATGCTCAGCCAGCTCATTCCCTAAGCAACTAATCTAAATCACACATCTACAAATCCCAATTGAAACAATCCTTCTTACAAAATCAATCCAGAAAGTTAATGATCTAATGATGAAATGAAACAAGATTACTTTTGCAAGAAGTTAAATCCTTATGATCATCAAACTACAGCATTCAACCTTTACCAAAATGATCTATCCGTGACTACTGTAACTCCATCATTATCTATCTAATCTATGTATGCAATTAAAGATACAACAACAACTAGAATTGAAGTACAAGCTTGAACTCTACTGATGATTACTGGAAGTCCTAGAAAGCATAAATAATTGCAAATTGATTGGGATTGAGCTTGGCTGTTACAGTTGATTAAAACACACATGCAATTAATTGAATTGTTCTACACAGTCGACTGTCACACCACTATGCTACAACTATTCAAGATGCAATTGTAAATTACCAGTAAGGAAGCTAATCTCTGTTACAGCTATCAGCAATGTCTGCAACATTCCACATCACACAATAGAAATGAATTTAAACTATTCTCTATTACAGCTATCAGCAATGTCTGCAACATTCCACACCACACAACAAAAATGAATTTAAACTATTCTACCTACTTAAATCGGCTATCTCTGTGAGAAGGTGGGCCCTGACCTTCTAACAGAGACGCCGAGAGTCACAGCTAATTAAAACTTAGAAGTGAAGAATTCTGCTCTCATATTATTAATGGAAGATCATGAGCTTCAATGCTCTGTTACAGCTTACACCAATAATGATTGTACAACCCCAGGCTACGAGAGCTGTCTGGAATTTATACAAAAAGAAAGATAGTTTCAGATCCACAAAAATACCGTAGCAATGAAGATCTATGATCTTCATGCTGCGCAGTTACATCTAACTGATACAGCGTGTTGAATAGTACTGTTAATACCGAAGGATGTTGCTGTCCCGATGGTAATTGGATCAACAGACTTGACAGCTGGAATGCCACTTGTCTGTTGTAGCTAAGCTCTTCTTTAATGGGATCTGTTATAGTGGAAATCTGTTACAGCTCGCGTGGAGGATGCGCTGTCCCTTAGAATATGAGGAGCTGACGTTGAAGAGTCACAGCTGGCACTACTGGGCTGATACACCTGCGCTTTTAGACCTTGGCTAAATAAAGTCATATAAATTAGTATAAACCAAGGACTAAGATCCTTAATCTTTAACAGTCTTAGGCATAAAAACAAATAAAGTAATACAAATTACACCTGTCAATGTTATAGATTGACCTGAAAAGACATGGATATAGCTCATGAAAATAGGATGGAATTAGGGAAAAAAGGTGTAGTAGAGGTAGCCAAAAAGGGGCATTTCCTGGACCCAACAAAAATCATTAAATAGAATAGAAATACATCAGGTCAGCCATCGAAACCCTTAAAAAGCATTAACCATTAAAAATTGCAGGCTCACAACAACCATATCTTTTATCTATGATTGCTACCATCTATTTTTTTCCTTTCAAACATTTCTGCACATAGTAAACTAGAATTCGTAGGTAAAAATTGAAGGTTCCATCCTTTAAACTTCCAGAAGTCAAAGCATTCGCAATACAACACACAGGCTATAGAACTCACGATTTTTCTCCTTAGAGCCATAACGAAAACACCACAGATATACGAAGGTGACGACTTCACAAAGTCACAAAATCAAACTTGTAAATTACATTTTTTTAAACTTAAAACCCTGATGGGAAACACTCTCAGATCAAGGATCGAATCCCACAACAAAATGATAGGCGCCCATACATTTTAATTTAATAGCCACAGGTTGAATATCAAATGTCCAGGATGAATTTTATTAAATTAGACGACTCACAGAGTATCACGAGCATCAACGAAATACAAATTTGCATTTAGAAGAACAAATCGACTACCTACAGGGTAAGAAGCACTACAGCATATACATACATATAAATTCTCTTACGCCCTAGGAAAACGCAGAATAGAGCAATGGCGAGTTTCATATTTTAGCATGGACTCCATTAATTGGTCAAACAACCTTTCACCAAGGATTCAAACTAACAGAATAATAAATGGAAAACCTAGTGACCCTATTTCTTCACACATCCATTTGGGTCTAATAATAAAGAAAATGTAGGAGTCTATTTCACATTACAAACAACAAAATGAGATCCACAAATAATTATAGGGAATAGAATATTCTTTTAAAACCCATATTTACACAGGCACAAATACATTGAGAGCAACCAAGACCAAATCATTAAAACCCTACTCCAAGTATAGAAACCCTCAGAAGTTTAACTCATCAAAATAATATTTACAACGATATTTCAAACACCTGGTTCAGCAAAAGGCGACCACTTTTGAGACTCGAAAACTTGAGTGAGCCAAGGGAATCACGGAGTCTCTCCATTACAAGTTTCTCAAGACCTTCTTCAACAACCCAGACACGTAGGTGTGAAGGGTTGAAAGAACCCTGGACTTACTAGTCCAATGCCATATGCAGTTCATATTGGTTCCCTTCTGGTCCAATGCATAGAGCCACACCATACCTGTCAATGGAGGAAACCAAAAGATGTTAGGACCTGCATATTTCAGTAAATAGGGAAGTAAAAACTGAGAAACTATAGTGTTTACGTGTGGAAGGAGTTACCTGTAGGATCGTTCTTCTACATCGCCTCCATAAGCACCAACGATACCCTGGTCATGAGCGTAGCTCAGGCCAGGCACAGCTGCCTCAGAAAAAGATAAACTCCCTCTCAGCCATAAGACAAAGAAAACCACGATTTGGCAACTTTTGTGTAAACCATCGCTAAGACCCTTAGCCCAACTAGCCAAAGGCCACGTGACAACCATCTGCACCATTAATACATCCAACTACCATGATAGACCCTAATGTGATTATAAACTATATAGTATAGTCATGAAGTTTCAACAATTGGTTAATCATCACTAAGACAAAGATCATTACCCATTCATGTTGTGTATAAGGGGTGCTTGCATTTTGAGAGAAATTACATAGTAGAGTGGCTCAAATGATGGCCACCGAAGAACACCTGCAAGGATATGAAAAATAAATATATATTAGCGAAATCGCTAAGTAAGTCAATAGGTTTCAAACATTCACACCTTACCTATTGGTGACTCCTCCAGGAGTGCATAGGTCAACCCCAAGTTTCAAGGTATTTCAACTTCTCCCATCGGGTCCATCATGCCTGAGGATTGACATTTAGACAATTTACATTTTAAACATGCATTTGGACCATATAAGAGGAAAAGAGACTGCTAGTACTATTTTCATGGCTAAGCTTTACATAAAACATACTCATCACATTATTGTTAGGATATCTCATCATTCAGTTATGTACTTTGCATGCATGCATTGCATGTACCCACATGTTGCCCAGCCACCAGTTTGATGCCTCCAGCACCTAGTGCCTAGTCTTCCAGCACTCGGGAGCTACTTTCCACTCAGATTTAGCCCTCCTAGTCAGGGAGGCGCCCACTTCTCACCTTCCACTATAGAAGGGTTCCTTTTCTCACCTACCAGTCAGTTTCACTTCAGTTAGTTAGTTGTCTTTCCTTGATTTGAGGCTAGACTGACTCCTAACTAGTGTTACCACTCCGATTGACCTCTGATGAGCCTTGAATACCTATTCTGAGTGCAGTTAACCCCTCATGCACCCTCCAATGAGCCTCCATCCCTATATTAGTGCCACTTACAATCAGTTACACTTATTACACTCAGTTAGACTCAGTTTGACACCTGTTTGACAGTTACTTGTGCATTGATGACCACCACTGATTGATGATGAGGAATCCTAGTTGGAGCAAAGCTATGCCATATAGTATATTCGAATGACCTCCTTGGCTAATTCGAATTGCTCACTCATTGTGACAGTATTGTATTGTAATTCTACCATTCTGGATTATAGAGCACTGATGCATCTCTCTTGCACAGTTTTTACTCCAAATTATTTTACATATTTGTGATTGATATTCTTGTTCAATAGATCTGCTGTGACTAATTTTATATGGTATCAGAGCCATTGCAGGGACAAGATCTCTCTCCTACAGGTGTTCTACATGAAGAATTGAGTGAATTTGCTCAAAATTACTGAAGTTTTGGCATGCAAAATCTCATGTGCATGCAAAGAAGAAAATACACTCCAATCCACTCCAGAAGCTTGAGTTTTCCACATAATTCCTGGATTTGATACATTGGATCCATTCAAGATTGCTTGATCTCCAATCCCAGGTGTAATTCAACTCTAAATGGGTGGATTGTTCGACCTTACTGTTCTTGTTTTGATTGTGATTTGCAGGTTTATCATATCCATCAAGTGCATTCTCTATCTTGTGATTTGCAGGTTCTTCTCCATCATATGCACTCGCCATCAGTGATGGAATACTCCTCTACAAAGCCTATGCTAACTCCTTTAAATTATTTTGATTGGAAAGGAGACATGGATATCATATTGCGCTCTAAAGGGTTCTATAGAGTCACCATGGGCCTCGAATTGGAGCCAAACACATTGCTTGAGAAAACAAAACACTTCAATAAGCTTGATGAAGCTTATGGTCTTCTTTGCCTCTCCATCTCCAAGGATATTCACTTCCATCTCAGCGGAATGAACTCTCCAAAAGCGGTATGGGAGAAAATTGACAAACTTTTTGGCAAGCAGGACAGAGCTTAGGGCTTTTAAATTGGAAAATGAATTGATTGCTCTTAGTCCTGAGAATTTTGATTCACAAAATTCAAGCACTTGGTATTGCAGTTGAATAACAATGGAGTTGTTTAAGAGGATAAGCAATTGATCCTCTCCATTCTTTCAAATTTTGGTAAAGATTTCTCGGTATTTGTCTCTACTTTCAATTCCGGTCGGCTAACTACCCCGAATTGGAAGATGCCTACCTTGAATACCTTCATTGAGTCCGTTACCAAAGAGCATGAAAAGCTAATTCAAATGGGGTCCATAAGCTCCAAAGATTCATCCCTCTTTGGTCATGGATCCAAGAATTTGAATGGAAAAGGAAAGCAAAAGAAAGAGAAGCCCAAATTCGAACCTAAAAAGCAAAGAGAGAAAAGCAAGCAATCGGATGCACCATCCAGTTCAAGGAACAAGCAAAAGGGTAAAGAGGGTAAAGAAAAATATAAGTGCTCATATTGCAATCGTGGCTTTCATCCTGAAAGTTCATGCATGAAGAAAACAATAGATCAAATGGCCCTCCTTTTGGAAAAGAACAACATATGTCTTCCCAACAGTGCACAGAAGAATGATAGAAATGATGATCATGAAAGAGGTCAAGCACTCGTGGAAATTGTTTCAAAACCCACCACTCTACTGATAGATTCCGGTGCCTCGAATCATATGGATGCAAATATTTACTCCTTCTCTTCATTCGATCCAAATAGCTCCATCCCTATCCATTTTGGAGATGACTCAAAAATTTGTTCAAAGGGTAAAGGTACCATCCATTTAGAGCATGGAAGTTTTCAGAATGTTCTCTATGTGCCTTCCTTGGCTTCAAATCTACTTTCTATGTGTCAAATGGCACACACTGGTGAACTGAAGCAAGTTACATTCATCTCTAACAAAGTTGAAATTTCTGATATCAAAAGTGGAATATTTATTGCAGTCGGAAACGTAAACCACATTGCAAAATACTATGAATTTTCTCACTTTGTGCCGCTTGAAAAGCCCACTGCTCTCCGCACTCATGGCAACGAGGTTAGTAGGATTTGGCATGAAAGGTTTGTACACCTTAATTACAAGTATTTGCTTTTATTACAATAGAAATATATGGCTTATGGTCTTCCGCAACTCCGTTCCTCGAAGGGAATTTTCCCTGGTTGCATTGTTGGGAAGCACCCTGAGCACAAGTTCGACCACGAAAAAGCTAGCAGAGCTTTTACTATTTTGGGCCTCATACATTCTGATATCAGTGGTCCACTTCCAAATATGTCCATGAATGGTTCAAGGTATTTTTTGACATTCATCGATGACTTCTCTTGCTTTACTTGGGTATTTTTTCTCAAAAACAAGTCGGAAGTGCTTGGAAATTTCAAGGATTTTAAGGCTTCTGTTGAGACCGCCACTGAGAGAAAGATCAAAGCTCTTAGATATGATAATGGAGGAGAATATATCAAGACTGAGTTTCTGCAACTTTGTGCCGAAAGCAGAATTCAGATCCAACATACAGTTCCCTACACACCCCAGTAGAACGGTGTAGCGGAGAGGAAGAATCGGTCACTGAAAGAGATGGCTACCTGCATGCTTGAGTCAAAATGTTTGGATGCAAATATTTGGGGTGAAGCCGTTAATGTTGCTACATATATTTAGAACCGAGTTCCACATTCATCCGTGAAAGGTAAAACTCCTTTTGAAGCATTCACTGTTCGCAAACCGGATGTGTCCAATTTGAGGGTTTTTGGCTCCACTGCATGGGCTAGAATTCCTTCTGATAAGAGAAATGTTTTGGATCCACAAAGTATTGAATGTATCCTAATAGGATATGGAGAAGAATCAAAAGCATATGAAATCATGAATATCAGATCCAAAAATATATTCATAGAGCGATGTGTGAAGTTTGAAGAACCGCTGCCAGATCTGAAACTAGTTGAGGAAAACACTACCGATCCGCAGCCTCCACAAGAAGAAGATTCGAGAGAATATGAAGAAAGAATTGGGACTGATATTTTTGATATTTTATTAGAATTTGATGGCCATGACATATCAGGTTCAGAATCCGACCATAATGATCCTCGTCAGTTACCAAAGTGGGCCCAAAACACTCTACAATATGCTGCTCCAAACATTGGAAATCCTGTTGATCCAAGGAGAACAAGAGCAGACTATCAAAGAGCAGGTATGGCTCTTTCATTTTATAATACATTATTATCTAAGAAATTTTATTTTATGATTATTTTAGATCCCAAATAATACTATCATGTCCATTGAGATCCACGATGGCAAACATCCATGGATGAAGAGTACAGTTCTCTTCAAAAGAACAATACATGGGAGCTAGTTTCTCTTCCACCTGGAAGAAAATTGATCCAATGTAAATGGATCTACTACATGAAAGTTGCTATTGATGGATCTATCAGCAAATACAAAGCTAGGTTGGTGGAAAAAGGTTTCTCCCAAGTCCAAGGAGTGGATTACACTGAGACCTTTGCACCAGGTGCAAAGATGGATTCCATCTGCCTAGTTTTGGCCATTTCCACATCCAAGCACTCAGAACCATATAGATGTGAAGAGTGATTTTTTACATGGAGACCTTGATGAAGAAGTATATATGAAGAAACCAGAAGGATACATATCATATCCATCATTAGTTTGTAGGTTGAAGAAATCTTTGTATGGATTGAAACAGGCCCCAAGAGCTCGGTACGCAAAGATGGACTCCTTCCTTCTTTCTCAGAATTTCAAAAGATGCAAATCTGATCCAAATGTGTACCTATAGAAAGTTAAAGGTAATTTGCTGATTGTTGTTTTATATGTTGATGATCTTCTCATTACTAGTAGCACTCTCCTTACAATTAACAAGCTGAAAATTGCTTTAAATCTAGCTTTTGATATGAGCGATTTGGGCTTGCTTAAGCAATTTTTGGGCTTGGAGATAGCTCAAAATTTTGATGGGATCACATTATATCAGCAAAAGTATGCTAAAGACCTGCTATTAAAGTTTAATATGGCAGAATGTAAGGCTGATCCGTTTCCATTCCTCTCAGGAATCAGTCTTGAGGAAGGAAATTCCACACCGCTTGCAGATTGCACTATGTATCGACAGTTGATTGGTTCACTACTCTACTTGACACACTCAAGGCCTGATATTTCATATGTCGTGAGTGATGTATCAAGGTATATGCAACAGCCCCATGAGATTCATTGGCAGGACACCAAGCGGATCTTGCAGTATGTGCAAGGTACGAGCCATTTTGGCATACATTATGCTACAGATTCTGAGCTAGATTTCAATGATTTTACTGATTCAGATTGGGCGGGTGATAGCATAGATAAAAAATCCACTTCCATATATGTTTTCATGATTGGCCATGGCCCTATTTGCTGGTCAAGCAAAAAGCAGGCAGCCATTAATACATCCAACTACCACGATAGGACCCTAATGTGATTATAAACTATATAGTATAGTCATGAAGTTTCAACACTTGGTTAATCATCACTAAGACAAAGATCATTACCCATTCATGTTGTGTATAAGGGGTGCTTGCATTTTGAGAGAAATTACATAGTAGAGTGGCTCAAATGATGGCCACCGAAGAACACCTACAAGGATATGACAAATAAATATGTATTAGCGAAATTGCTAAGTAAGTCAACAGGTTTCAAACATTCACAATGTACCTCTCGGTGACTCCGCCAGGAGTGCATAGGTCAACCCCAAGTTTCAAGGTATTTCAACTTCTCTCATCGGGTCTATCATGCCTGAGGATTGACATTTAGACAATTTACATTTTAAATGTGCATTTGGACCATATAAGAGGAAAAGAGACTGCTAGTACTATTTTCATGGCTAAACTTTACATAAAACATACTCTTCACATTACTGTTAGGATATCTAATCATTCAGTTATGTACTTTGCATGCATGCATGTATTCTGCATGCATTGCATGCACCCGCATGCTGCCCAGTCACCAGTTTGATGCCTCTAGCACCTAGTCCCTAGTCTTCCAGCACTCGGGAGCTACTTTCCACTCAGATTTAGCCCTCCTAGTCAGGGAGGTGCCCACTTCTCACCTTCCACTCCAGAAGGGCGCCTTTTCTCACCTACCAGTCAGTTTCACTTCAGTTAGTTAGTTGTCTTTCCTTGATTTGAGGCTAGACTGACTCCTAACTGTTGCTACCACTCCGATTGACCTCCAATGAGGCTTGACTACCTATTTTGAGTGCAGTTAACCCCTCATGTGCCCTACATTGAGCCTCCATCCCTAGATTAGTGCCACTTACCATTAGTTACACTTATTACAGTCAGTTAGACTCAGTTTGACATCTGTATGACAGTTACTTGTGCATTGATGACCACCATTGATTGATGATGAAGACTCCTAGTTGGAGCCAAGCTATGCCATGCAGTATATTCGAATGACCTCCTTGGATAATTCGAATTGCTCACTCATTATGACAGTATTGTATTGTAATTCTACCATTCTGGATTATGGAGCACTAATGCATCTTTCTTGCACAGTTTTTACTTCAAATTGTTTTCAATCTTTGTGATTGATATTCTTGTTCAATAGATTTGCTGTGACTAATTTTACAATTACTTCCGCAAGGAAATCATGACTGACAAAAACTACCTTGCTAGGAATTTTCCTAAACTCTTAAATACTGAATGCAAGTACCGATACTTTTCACAGTGCTGGAGTTAATTTATAAATATATAATCTATGTTAGGCAAACTAGCAAGAAGAAGATTATTTTTTAAATTTTTACTATTTTTGGGACATTACAGCACCAGATTGGTTGCAAACTTATTGACTGACTGACGTTGCAGACTAACAAAAAGATTGACTGAGTGTTTGATAGATCCGACACAAACTAGATACACAATCATCTCTTAATTACGTTTTTCCAACACTCCCCCTTAATTATGAGTAGATGGGGATCTTTAAACAAAAATAAAATATTACAAAATATTTCAGAGCTGAAACATGCTCTGTGCATGACGAAGTTCACTGTGCAGAACTTGTCACTCCCAAACAACTTTGTAGATATTGAAATGTGTCCCTTGCTAATGGTTTTGTAAATATGTCTGCTACCTGATCTTCATACCTGCAAAATTCTAAACAGATTTCTTTGTTGTTTATCAATTCTCTGATAAAACGGTACCTTGTGTCGATGTGCTTGGTTCTCTTGTGGAACACATGATTCTTTGACAGTTCTATAGCTGAATTGTTGTTGCAGTAAATGACTATGGGTTCTTTTTGTTTTTGTGACATATCATTTAACATCCTTCGTATCCAAACAACTTGACATGTAGCGCTTGTAGCTGCAACATACTTTGCTTCTGCTGTTACTATGGGTTGTTTCTTTGAAGCCCATGATACAACACATGTTCCTAAACGAAATGTATTCTGAGACGTGATTTTTCTGTCATCTATGTTTCCTCCATTGTCACTGTTAGTGTATCCAATGAGTTTGAATACAAAATAACAAAGTCTTTTGTTCCACTTACATACCTCAGAATTCGTTTACCTGCTTGCCAATGAGATTATTTTGGAGACTCCATGAATATTGAGATTAAGATGAATCCATACATGATATCTCGCCTTGTTGCTGTAAGATACATAAGGCTCCCAACAAGCCTTTTAAACAACATAGGATCTACATTGGATCCATCATCATCCATGCTCAATTTCAAACCTATTATCACTGGTGTTCGAGCTGTCTTGCAATTTAAAATATGAAATATGTTCAAGACATCACTTGCATACTTCAACTGAGATATAAATATTCCCTTCTCAAACTGTTGGACTTCAATGCCTAGAAAATACTTCATAAGCCCCAAATTAGTCATTTCAAATTCACTTTCCATGACTGATCTAAATTCTTCTATGCTAAAATCACCAGTAAATATTAAATCATCTGCATACAGGAAGACAATTAGCTTATTACCTTGCTTGTTGATTTTTGTGTATAGCGTTGGCTCACATTCACTTCTGTGAAATCCATTCTGAATGAGGTAACAGTCAATGCGACTGTACCAAGCTATAGGAGCTTGCTTCAAACCATAATGTTCTTTTTTTCAGCTTGTAAACTTTGTGTCCTTGTCCTGGGACTTCGTAGCCTTGTGGTTGTTCCACATATACTAATTCCTCCAAATAACCATTTAAATATGCAGACTTAACATCCATTTGGTAAACATGCCATGTCTTATGTGCTGTGATGGCCAAAATTGTTCTGATAGTGTCAATTCATGCTGCAGGTGCAAAAGTTTCATTGAAGTCTATGCCCGGATGCTGTGTGAACCCTGTTGCTACCAATATTTCCTTGTGCTTTTGCACATTTCCATCAGCATCTTGCATGGTCTTATAAATCCATTTGACGCTTATCACATCCTTGTCCTTAGGAACATCAACTAGTTCCCATGTTTGATTTTTCTCAATGCATTCTATTTCTTCATCCATGGCTTGTTCCCAAAATTTATCTTCAACAACTTCTTCAAATGTTAGAGGATCATTAACTTGAGAAAATAATGCAAAAATTGAGAATTTATTAGGTGTACCAATCTCATATATCTCATGCAGACTTTTTGTCTTTATCGGATTTGATGATGTCGAACTTCGCAAACTACTAGATGGAGTTTGCTACGCACTTGGTGTGCTTGTCGGAGTAGCTTGAACTGTGACTTGTGTCAGAGTTCCTTGTGCTGAAACATGTTGCGCTGTCCAAAGAGTACACGGAGCTGCGAAGTTATGATTCACATGCGGAGTCTCAACCACATCTTCTGCGATGTCATCATGTTCAACATGTGACATGATTTTAACATTCTTCTCTATAGTTCCATCTCATGCTTCATTTTCTACAAATTGAACATCTCGACTGATAATAATTTTTCTTGCAACATGATCATACAACTTGTATGCTTTTGTGTCTTTAGAATACCCAATAAAAATGCATTTCAGTCCTTTATTGTCTAATTTCCTTCTTAGTTGATCTGGAACATGCACGTATGCTACACAACCAACAAATTTTAAATGCGAAACACTATGTTTCATACATGTCCAGGCGTCCTGCGGAACATTGTTCTTCACACTCTTTATCGGACATTGATTCATGATGTATACAGTAGTTGCCACTGCTTTATCCCAATATTCATTTGACATATGCATGGCTTCCAACATACTGCGCGCCATCTCCATAATGGTTTTGTTTTTCCTCTCTGCGATACCATTCTACTACAGTGTATACCGCACAGTGAATTGCTTTTATATGCCATGATTTTTTGCAAAAAATTAGGAAATCATTTGAAACATACTCACCACCTCTATCTATTCTTAATATCTTGATGTTGTAACCACTTTGCTTTTCCACAAGCACCTTGAACTGCTGAAAACAACCAAATGTATTAGATTTATGTTTTAGAAAAGATGCCCATGTTTTTCTTGTGAAATCATCAATAAATGTGAGAAGATAAGTGCATCCTCCCATGGACGGTGTTTGCATCGGTCCACAAATATTAGAGTGCACAATTTCAAGTAGTTTTCTCTATATGACTTTCCGACTGGAAAAATCTCCCTGTGTTGTTTTCCAAAAATACAGCCTTCACAAATTCTCTCTGGCTTTTCAATTAATGACAATCCTTTTACCATGTCCTTCATATGCAGTAGCTTCATCCCACCAAAATTTAGATGTCCAAATCTAAAGTGCCACAACCAGGATTCATCCTTTATTTCTATTTGAAATGTTGCTTGCATTTCTTTGCTATCTTTTTCTTCCTTGTCGCAGTGAATTTCTGTTTCTTTACTTCCTGCTTTGAGTGCAGCTTCAGGATTTTCATTCTAACTTCCATGAATAACTTGAGTTGATTTTCCTTTTATGATTGGTCTTATCCTCAAAGCAAACAAGCGATTGCTTGTCATCTGCATTTCGGCTATTAAGTGATTGTTTGGATACATGTCTTTGATCAAACAATGCTTTCCTGTCATATGAACTCTGTAACCTTTTTCCATCAGTTGTCCAATACTCATCAAATATGCTTCAAATCTTGAACATAATAAACATCAAGCACAAATTTCTGCTCTCCCTGTTTGGTTAGAATATCAACAGTACCCTTACCCAAAACAGTGACTTGAATATTATTTCCAAGTGCGACATCAGTTTGAATTGATTTATCTAGACTAGAAAATAGATTTAAATTACCAGTCATGTGATTGCTACAGCCTGAGTTTAAATACCATATGTCACTTGGAATTTCTTGGACATCATTGCATTCAAGTGGAGATGGACATGCTAAGAACAATGAGTTGTTCGTAGTACTGGTTTTGCTTGACTATGTTTGGCCTGGCTTTCCTTGGTCATACTGCTTCTTCTTGCATTCATATGCGAAGTGTCCAAACTTCTTACAGTAATGACAATGAATTTTTGATTTATCATACCTTTTGCCACTTGGCTGACAGGGGATCTGATTCTGACCTCTACGAGTGGCATGTGCAAGGCTGATGCTGCGTCCTCCTCTGAAAGAAATTTTTTGTGTGCCTCTAGAGTTTGATCTTCCCCTACCTCTTCCACGACTTATGGATGACTATGCTGCGAATGCACCTTCCAGTCATGTATATGAACTGCTGATTCTATGTTCATGATTGACGAGTGAGGCTTGCAACTCATTAATAGTAAATTGGGACAGATCTTTGTTTTCCTCGAGGGTCACAACTAAAGATTTAAATTTCTTTGGGAAAACTCTAAGAACTTTTTCAGCAACTCTTTGGTCACTTATATTTTCTCCATGAGACTTTATTTGATTAACGAGACCAATAACACGAGTATAGAATGATTACTCACTATGTATCTTTCATTGACACAGATTCAAAATCTCTTCTAAGAATTTGTAGTTTCGCAATCCTTACTTTGTTCAAGCCTTGATAGGAAGTTTCCACTAAGTCCCACGCTTCCTTAGCTGACGTAGTTGCTGCTACTCTTGGGAGTATAAATTCATGTGTCGCTTGGCTGGTTCTACATAGCCGGTTCTACATAGCCATTCTAGACTATTTCCCATACATATTGACCTCTGAACAAAGCTTTCATAGTTAGAGACTAATATTCATAATTTTTTCATGAAAAGATTGGAGTTTGCAAATTACTAGAAGTGGAAGCCATTCTTAGTTTTAATTGTTTTTCCCTTTTTTGTAAATACAAACTTTATCTTGAAATATATTTTGCGAAACATTGCATACTCACAAAAAGATTGAATGAGTGTCTAAGAGAGCCTGCTTGCAGACTAGATACACAATAAGCTCTTAATTACTTTCTTCCAACACCCCTTACAAACTAGATACGCAATCAGCTCTTAATTACGTTTTTCAAACACCCCTTACATTACAAAACCAAATTCAACATAAACGAAAAATGTATCATCAATCAATAACATAACTCCTTACATTACAAAACCACGGGTGATTGCTCTAGGTGTGAGGAGCCGATTGAATTTACCCTAATTTAACCCCATATGTGTTTTAATTAAATATTTCACTAACCCAATGTATTAAATTAAAAACCGTTCCAATGACCAAGAAAATCTACCAAGAATGTGACCTTCGCCTGATTTAGTCGCCACCGCAGCTTTAGGTTTCATTGATGGAAATGTAAAATTTATGGAAGTTTTCTGCAGAGGGTGAAATCTTCAGAGTCACCAGCATCTAAGCTAGTAAAATTGGCATCAGCCATGGTGAATAGTTCATCAGATCAACAGCTCTCATCACGATCGCGGCGGCTTCAACAGAATTTGGTGGAGTATGAGTTAGCTCGTGAACGGCATCAATTAGGAAGACATTTGCCAAGAACGCAGGAGCTTCTATGGAATCTGGCTGAATATGACTTAGAGCACTATAGCTGCCATGGAGATCATAGCCAAGACGAAGAATAGGTGGAGCACATTCAATAAATATCTTCTCAACGGTCACAAATTAAAAAGAAAACCGAGAAGAACAAGAAACAGACCGACTACTGAACCAACCAGAGGAAGACTACGGAGATGATGGACTAGTCAGGCATATTCAGCAGCAGCCAATTGCCGAAGTCGAAGCTCCTAATCAGGAAATCCGTCAAGAAAATGAAGAAATATCTGGGGAACCTGAACTATATCTTCACGAAATTGAAGAAGCTATATTAAATTCGGGGTTCATCTCTGCGTCTTCAGATTCAACCTCATCTCATCTTATTGCTTCCAATGTAACCAGGAATTCCTCATCATGAAGAAATTT
Source organism: Larix kaempferi (assembly GCA_027924585.1). Taxonomy (NCBI): domain Eukaryota; kingdom Viridiplantae; phylum Streptophyta; class Pinopsida; order Pinales; family Pinaceae; genus Larix; species Larix kaempferi. The sequence continues at coordinate 4,531,889 of BSBM01000068.1, read as the reverse complement.
GTTCTCATACAACGTCGCAGGAAAATTGTTATACAAAGAGGTGGCAGAAATCAGCGAAGAGGAGTCAAATGAATAAGCTCGCTAATGGAAATATTTTGGCTAGTGGGCATTTCTTCCCCAAGCGAACATCTGATTTGAAATTATTTCCACAGTAGAATAGGGGCATCTGTTGTAAGGAAAGTTCATACAGGTCATATACGTTAGAAGTTCCATACTGTTGTTTAATTATGCCATTCATGTTGCATTTTGTAAAATTTTGGAACAATTTATTCCGAAAGGGCGTCCAAATGTTTATAAGCTTGGGATGAATTTAATATTGGAATGGATGGACTTACCGTGATCAATTATAACCATATTTGTTGTCATGGATATGCTTGAAATTCAAATACTCTGCTAGATAGTATGGATGTTCAATATTTTACGCAGTTTTTCCTTGATAATATGGAGGTTCAATATTTTTTGCAGTTTCTTGTTGATGTATTGTTTCATGTTTTTGACTGGATTTTTATCACAAAATTCTCTATTATAATGGAGCCGAGAGACCGTAGAAACTTCATAGCCTCCGTCCCAGTCCCAGTCCCATGCCGCCCGGTCCATGGAACATATAGATCCCGTTGGGCTGCATGATTCGTATCGGCCTCGCTTCATGGAAAGGAAATCGTGTGGGGTTTCTGGGCGAAAATCATGACCGAACAGGCATCGATACAGATCCTCGAAAGCTTGACGTTGTAGACACCGAGAAGATACAGATACAGATCATCCATCATAAGAGATAAAACAAAGAGAGCCGAATATATCATGTTCCCTTTCTGTTAACCCAGGCATATATATATTTATAGGATATCAGTTTCATAAGGGATTTTAGTTAACCGTATTGATTCTTAAAATTTTTGTTGGTAATTATGGTAATTTATTCACTCTAGATTGGCACTGGATGTTTAACCTGAACATTATTTCTAACGTCTTTAATGTTTATTTTCTTGTCCAATCTTATTTTCTCATTTTTTGTGGTCTCGGTCATCATTTGAGTGGTGTTTCTATTTTCAGTTTTGTCTTTATATGATTTTTTTGTTGTTGTCTTGGTCATCATTTGAGTGGTGTTTCTATTTTCAGTTTTTTCTTTATATGATGGGGTTTTATTGTGCTCCATCATCATTATTCTTGATCATGATGTTATCTTGTTTTCATTTTTTTTGTTGTCTTGGTCATCATTTGAGTCATGTTTTTATTTTCAGTTTGATTTTCTTATAATTGTGTTTCATTTGGCTCCATCATCATTATTCTTTTCTTTTTTTTGGTTCATGATCTTTATGGTATCTTGTTGTTTTGTTTGTGTGGATTCATTTTATTTGTTTCTCCCATTATAAATGATTTGTTTACTTTCAACTCTTATAATACATAAAGTGGTTTCGATATACCATGAATCCTACATTACATTACTTGATTTCTAGTTGATCATAAACCTTCTATTATGAAGAGTGATTCTGGCTTATCACGAACTTTGCACTACAAATTTTCTTAAAATAAAGAGAGACAAATATATCGTGTTCCCTATCTATTGATATATATATGCGCTAGAAATGAAGAGTCACTTCTATAATGCACTATAGTTAATAATATTTGGTTCTTAAAAATTTTGCAGATAATTTATGCACTCTAAATTGGCACTCAATTCAACATAAACATTATCTGTAACTCCCGACGGCCTTTAATGTTTGTCTTCTTATCCAATCTTACTTTCACGATTTTGTTGTCTTGGTTTTCATTTGAGTCATGTCTTCATCCTTAGTTTTGTCTTGATGTATGATTGGGTTTCATTTGGATCCATTATCATTGATCTTCATTATTTGTTCACGATCTTTATGTTACCTTGTTGTTTTGATGGTGTTGCTTCATTTTATTTTTTTCTCTTCAATATAAATAATTTTTGGTTTTTGGTTACCCTAAAATATTAGGGTTCATCAAATGACTTTAATATACCATGAACCATACATTACATCACATGATTTATGATTTATCATGAAGCTTCTTCTACCTTTTTTTAGGGTTCATCAAGTGGTTTCAATATACCATGAATCATACATTACATCACATGATTTATGATTTATGGTTTATCATAAACCTTCTTCTACCTTCTTCTCGAAGTACAATTTGGTCTTTCTAGTAGAAGTTGGAACGACCTCTCACGTTATAATGAATAAACAAAACAAACATAATTTTTTGTTATAAAAAATAATATATTTATAAATTAATCACATGCATAATACATTATATACGCAATTGGGGAAGCATTAGTCTATTATAATACCCATAAACATATCTATAACATGTCTTCAACATTTGAGTATTAGTTTCAATAACTAAATGAGTCCATGGTTTTTGTAAACCATACAACCAATTCATGGTTTTGTTTTAGTTAAAAAAATCATCTCTTTAAACTAAAACAACAAACCAATTCAAAATAATAATGGTAATTATAATTCAGCTCATGGTATTTATAAACCATACATAATTCAGGTTATGATTTACGCTTGAACATTTATTCCTCATTATCTTTCAAAAAAATTTCACCATAACTCCTTTTTAACCATTTTTACCAATTCCTAAGAACTAAGGCATTTTTCATCCATTCGGTTAAGTTCCAAATTCAAATTTTCATATTTTTCTAAATGTAACCAAAGAAATACTTTAAACCGAAAATGACCATCAATTTCCACAATTTAATTCAATTCTAGAAATTCTATCTAATGGTTATTATATTCTCACCGATTCAATTAAAACAGGGAATTTATTATTTCAAACAGGGAATTTATTATTTCAATCCAGAAATTATGGTTTCCCAAAATATAATTCTTTAAAATTTCATTTGTACCCAAATTATATTTATTATGCACAGAAATGCCACAAGCATAACTTCTCAAAGCATACTTGCAGGGAATTAATATATAAGAGAATACAAATTCAAAACCATGAAATCTCAACATTACTTTCTCTCAAATTATCATTTAAGAGAGAAATTATAGAGAATTAGAATTCTTAATATACTTATCTCACTATTCTGTCTTGAAACAAGCAACCTACTCCGTGTGAGCCACGCTCCACCCAACCGTAGAATTTGTATATCCTATATTATTTAAAATCCTAAGTCCACCCCCGAGCAGATATCCAGACATTAACCAGAGATAAATCATCAACCCAGTCAGCTCACTTAGAGGGAAAACGTATAAATAAATGGGAAATATGAAATAATTTCTACCACACACATCCAAAACAACAGTTCCTAACCAATTCCTTGTCAATTCTGCCATTAACCCACGAGAGCTCCTTCATAGACACACAACGATACACTTCACTGCAAGTGTCTGGATGAATCCACTCGGGGTTTCATGCACAAGTTTCCAATTGACTGGTTAATTCAACCAAATGAAATACAATGCCAGTACAGGTTGTAAAAACGGGTTCTAAAAATAGAGTTTTTTTCACCTCCGTGAATTAAAAGTCACACCGTGATACTCTTCACTGTACGTGACTCCATTAGTCCTCCTCCCTGGAATTTTCCACCCCCCGAGGATTTCTCCCAAGCATTCCTCTAAAACGAGTGTCAACTTTTGGTTTCCCACGTGGCTATCCCAAAGGAACCACGTTCCCTCTCCTAATTTCCATTAACAACTTAATTAAAATTAATTAAGTTTTCCCAAAGTTTAATTAATAATATTTAATTATTAATCACTCCCCCATTTGAGTTGGGCTTAGGAACATGGGTTTTGGTATTTTAACATAAGGTTTAGAAAATGAACTGAACAAGGATACAAGTTACACATGTAAACCTTACCCTCTCATAAAAATCGGTTAATATCTGGATCTCCTCTTCAGCATATTGCTCACCACGTAGCCCGCTGGAAATTTTATATTAAAATAATAAACATGTTGTGTACATACCTCATAGAAAAAATGTTTAGAATGCAGTATCAGTTATAAATCTGGGCCATGGGTATTACAAATCCCCTCCCCTTACAGTTTACACCATGCTAAGTGTTTACCATTGTATAAAAAATAAACATAATTACTGCAGGAATATTTATATATACACATTTCAAAATAGATGCGGTTACTTTTCCTGCATTATATATTCCAATTCCCAAGAAGACTCCTGAGGGCTGTAATGGGTCCATTGGACTTTTACCTATCTGATGACTATGTTCCTGAGTACCTGCGATCCAATATGCAAAGTGGTTGAAGCTGTATCTTCCCTTCGGGTTCCACCCAAAGAATAGACCAATCAAGCACATGATTATTATCATAAACATACTATTTTCAGTAATGAAACATGAAATACATTGTGTTTTTTGATTGTGGGAGGTAGTGCTAGCTCGTAAGATACTGATCCAACTCTACAAAGGACCTCAAATGGGCCACAAAATCTAGTGGCCAATTTCTTGCAGTTTCTCATCCACAAGGAACTTTTCTTGCTTCTAACCTTTAGGAACACCACGTGTCCAACCTGGAATTCTCTATGAGTTCTTCTTTTATCTGCGTAACTCTTTTGACAGTTTTGTGACATCTTTAAATTTTGTTTTATCTTGACTAGTCGTCACTCCATATCGTAAAGCATTTCAGGCCCAATCATTAACATGTCTACTGGTTTGTCCCAATTGATTGGAACATTACATTTTTAACCATATAAAGCTTCGAACGGACTCATTCTCAAAGATACTTCATAGCCATTATTATAAGAGAATTCAACCAAATACAAATACTCTTCCAATTTTCCTGGTTTGTCCATGACATACATCCTGAGCATGTCTTCGATAACTTGATTTACATGTTCGATTTTCCCATCAGTTTGGGGATGATAAGCTATGCTAAAATTAAGTTTAGTCCCAAACTCCTTAAATGAGCCTTTCCAAAAATTAGAGGTAAATTTCTGATCTCGATCCGACACAATGGCTCTCGAAATGCTATGTAACCTAGCAAATTCTTCCATATAAATTTCTGTAATTTTAGCTACCTTCAAAATGACTGAACTGGAATAAGATGGGATGATTTGGTTAACTTATCAACCAATACCATGATAGAATCATGCTGCCTCGTGGTTCTTGGAAAACTTGTAATAAAATCAATAGTTACTATGTCCCATTTCCACTCTGGAATAGACAAAGGTTGAAGTAAACCAACTCAATATTGATGCTCTGCCTTGACTCTTTGACATTCTAAACAACGTGCAATGTAATTAGCCACTTCCTTTTTCATGTTTGGCCAATAATAATTTTTCTTTACTTGTGTTAGATTTTTCTGATATCTAGGATGCATTGCATATGGTACATTATGCATTCCAATCATTATTATTTTCTTCAACTCTTCATTAGTAGGTGCTTAAATTCCATCTTTAAAGTGAATAATACCATCCTCTGCCAATGCATAATTGCAGAACGTTAACGATTTATTTCCTTCTTGCAATGCTCTTACCACTTGTAGATAAATTTTGTCATTTTTCAATGCTTCAATAAATCTAATTTGTAATTCAGAATTCCAAGTACTTATGGCCCAAAACATACATCAGTTGACCCCTTCTGCTGAGTGCATCAACTACTCGATTTTATTTTCCTTTTAAATACTTGATTTCAAGATTGAATTCACTTAAGAATTCAACCTATCTTGCTTGCTGGGCATTTAGCTGAGGTTGATCAAATAAATACTTTAAACTATTGTGATTAGTTCTTAACTCAAACTTACTTCCCAAAAGATAGTTCCTCCACATGCGAAGTGCATGAACAATGGTTGCTAGCTCCAAGTCATGATTAGCGTAGTTTTTCTCTTTCTCCTTTAACTTTCATGACTCATAGAAAATCACATGTCCTTCCTGTATTAGAAATCCACTGATTCCTTCAAGTGATGCATCAGTACATACCAAAAACTCTTTATCCGGGTCTGAAATTTTCAATATAGGTGCGGATGTGAGCAATTCCTTTTAGAAGTTTGAAATTGTTTTCACATTTCTGACTACATGAAAGGTACACCTTTCTTTTGCAAATATGTAATCGGATGGGTTATTTTTGAGAAATCTTTTATAAAATTTTTGTAATAACCAGCCAATCCCATGAATGATCTTACCTAAGAAACATTGCGAGGAGTAGGCCATTCCATAATAGCCTTTACATTAACTAGGTCCATTGCCACACCTTCTTCAGAAATGATATGGCCCAAGTATAACAACCATCTTTGGTAGAAAGTGTATTTGCTAAGCTTGGCATACAATGTATTTTCTCTCAAGATTTGTGAAGTAATCTTGATATGTTCTTCATGCTCCTCCTCGGTTTTGGAATATATAAGTATATCATCCAAAAATACTATAATGAACTTATCCAAAAAATATGTGAATGCACCATTCATTAAACACATGAATGTAGCTGGAGCATTCGTCAAACCAAAAGGAAGAACTGTAAAATCGCAATGCCCATATTTGAGTTCTGAAAGCGGTTTTACATATGTCTTCATCTTTAATGCATATCTCATGATATATAGATCTCAAATCTATCTTAGCAAATATTCGCGAACCTCTAAACTAATAAAAAAGATCATCAATTCTAGGGAGAGGGTACCTATTCTTAATTGTGGCCTTGTTTAACTGCTTGTAGTCCACACATAATCTAAGTGTTCCATACGTCTTTCTTACAAAAATAACCGGAGCACCCCAAGGTGATAAACTAGGTGGTATATACCCCTTCTTAAGTAACACCTCAAGCTGCATTTGCAATTCTTTTAACTGTGGAGTACCCATTCTGTATAGTGCTTTTGATGCTGGCAGATTTCAAGGCACCAAATCGATTGTGAAATCGATATCCCTCTTGGGTGGTAACCCGAGAACTTCTTGAAATACATCTTCAAATTCTTTCAACATTGGATATTCATCCAAAATTGATTCCTTTTCAGTAGGCAACTCTTCTACATGAATCGCATACAACTCGCACCTTTTTCTGATGCATTTCTTCATTTGTAAGGATGAAATATATATTAAGGATATGGGTCTCGGAAGGCCTCTTATTTCTACATTATTTCCGCCATCATCATTCAAACATGTAATAACTTTATTGTGGCAGTCCAACAAAACAAATTGTTCCTCTAACAAATCCATTCTGATCAACACATCATAGGATCCAAGAGGAATGATGTCCAAATCTGCATTGGTTTGGTTTCCATTCATTTCAAAACAACAACTTTTGACCATAGTTGTGACCTTCCTCTTCAGACCAGTTTCTAATTGAAGAATTCTAGGCTTAGACAATTTATGAGTCACCAATTTACACCTTTCAACCAAGTTAGTATTAATATATCTATAAGAAGCTCCGAAATCAATTAAAATAGAAATAGGAACATATTTTAATTTACCTTCAATCTCGATCATAGAAGATTCATGATCAGCTTGGTGATTATCGAGATACCGAAAGTAGAATCCAGGATGGTTGAGTCTTCAGGGAAAAATAAATCAACACAAGGGAAATGTTGGGGATGTGGTGGTGATCACTTCTTAAACAAATGTCTCGAAAGAATAAATAAGGGAACCAGTGTGTATAATATACAAGAAGCTTCTATTGTTGGCGATGTTGCATAGATGCGAGGAACGCTTCTAGCAGCATTGCCAATAGTAGAAACTTCTTTCATATTATACACACTCATTCCCTTATTTCTTCTTTCAGGACATTTGTTTAAGAAGTGATCACCACCACATCCCCAAAATTTCCCTTGGGTTGATTTATTTTTCCCTGAAGACTCAACCATCCTGGATTATTCTTTCGGTATGAGTGGTTTAAAAGAAGTGTAACTGTCCTTCGGCTTAAACCCCTTTTTCCTCTGATCTTGCTTCTCTTTCAGCTTAGCTTTTGATCCATAATTATGTGAGAACGAAATGAAAGAGAATATATATATTCACATACACAGATATATGGAAAGAAACACAACGATACATCAAACTCAGATTCTATTAAATGAATGAAATAGAACAAACTGTAAAATAAAAGCAGCTAGAATGGTGGTACCTATATCTCTGAGAAGAGATGTGGAGGCTATGCTCATTCATGACAAGATGAATACAAAGAGAGGCCGAAAGGAACTATTTATCGTAAGCATGAGGGAAATAATCCCAAAGATCCGAAACCCTAACCCTAGAAGATGAACCGTCATAACTTTTGTGGCCCCAAGGTGGTTAGTTGAACAGTCAACTTCACGGGGTCTTAACTTTTGCATACGATCTCCATTTGGGGCGCTCTGTATCCCGTTGGAAAGATCTATCCGAGGAACATAAAATAGATGGGCCCCATCAAACTAGTATTTCTCAAAAAAAGTCGTTTAGGGCCTAAAAACGGCCCGAAAGTTTGGGACTCGAAAAACTGTAGAAAATTACAAGAAAACTGCCAAAATGAAAAAACTGTTTTGAACCAGTGGAATAGGTGGGTGGCCACCTATATCCATCTGGATCACCTTTCCAAACCTTTTGCACTTCCTTCCTATTTTTTCCTTGCTCATACAAGCATCTATCTTTTCTGAAACAATATTTCAGAGTGTGAGGTTCATCATAAGTAAATCTATATTTATACTATGTAGGAAAGCCACTGATAAAATGTTGTATCTACACCTTTTCATCCTTAATAAACTCAACATATCCCAGCATCTCCAAAAATCTCTTTTCATAGTCCTCCATGGAAATATTTCCCAATTCGTGCTCAAAGCAATCGTGTATTTTTTTGTCATAAAACTGTTGTGATATATATCCTTTCTTGAAAAGTATTTGGAATCTCCTCCAAGAAATCTGCTTCTCATCTAAAATTTCCACTTGTTTGAGATGTTTCCTCCATTTATAAGCCTTTCCTTGCAAATTATATATTGCAATCCGTGCTTCTTGGTTTTCTGAGTAGTTATGTAATTGAAAATACTTATTCATTTCCATAAGCCATAGTTCTGTAGCGTCACCTGACTTATCTCCATCAAAGGTTGGAGGTTTTAATTTTCTGAGCTCACTTTCTAACAACACATCATGCTTTCTCTTTCGATGCTTTCTAGGGTAGTTATCTTGCTGATTACTCTTATTCCCATGAGAACTTTCATTGGACTTGCGGTGGAAATATAATCTCCTTTTTAAGAAAATAAATTTGATTCCAGAGGTTCGAGAGCTGCAACATGCGCTCTGATACCAACTTGTAACGCCCTCTCGCGTTACAATGACTAAACAAAACACACACAATTTTTTTATTATAAAGAATAACATATTTATAAATTAATCACATGCATAATACATTATGCACAGAATTGCGGAAGCATAAGTCTATTATAAGACCCATAAACATATCTATAACATGTCTTCAACATTTCAGTATTAGTTTCAAAACTTTTACATACATAATTCAGATTATGTTTTACAGTTGAGCATTTATTCCTCATTATATTTCACAAATTTTTCACCATAACTCCATTTTAACCATTTTTACCAATTCCTAAAAACTAAGACATTTTCCAGCCATTATTTCCTTCATATTTTTCTAAATGTAACCAAGGAAATACTTTATCACAAAATGCCATCAATTTCCAAAATTTAATTCAGTTATGGAAATTCTATCTAATGGTTATTATATTGTCAGGGATTCAATTAAAGAAGGGAATTTATTATTTCAATCCAGAAAATATGATTTCCCAAAATATAATTCTTTAAAATTTATTTTACCCAAATTATATTTATTATGCACATAAATTCCGCAAGCATAATTTGTCAAAGCATACTTGCAGAGATATAATATATAACAGAATACAAATTCAAAACCATGAAATCTCAGTATTACTTTCTCTCAAATTATCATTTAACAGATAAATTATAGAGAATTAGAATTCTGAATATACTTATTTGAGAATTATGTCCTGAAACAAGCAATTGACTACATGTGAGCAATGCTCCATCCAACCGTAGAACTTGTCGAGCCTGTATTATTTCAGCTCCCAAGTCCACCCCCGAGTCTAGATTGAGACATTAACGAAAGATAACTGATCAACCCCTTGAGCTCACTCACAGGGACAACGTACAAATAACTGGGAAGTATGAGATAATCTCCACTAGGCACAACCAAAACAACTGTTTCTAACCAATTCCTTGTCAATTCCGCAATTAACCCATGAGAGCTCATTCACAGACACACAATGATACACTTCACTGCAAGTGTGAGAATTCCATTCGGGGTTCCATGCACAAATTGCCAATTGGCTCATTATTTCAACCAAAGGAAATAGGCTATAAAAACGGGTTGTAAAAATAGATTTTTCTTCACCTCCGTGAATTCAAAGTCACACCGTGATACTCTTCACTATCCATGACTCAGTTTTTCCTCCTCCCTCGAAATCGCCACCCCTTAGGATTTCACCCTCGCATTCCTGGAAAACGAGTGTTAACTTTCGGTTTCCCACGTGGCTATCCCAAAGGAACCACGTTCCCTCTCCTAATTTTTATTAACAACTTAATTAAAATTAATTAAGTTTTCCCAAAGTTTAATTAATATTATTTAATTATTAATCACTCCCCCATTTGAGTTTGGCTTAGGAACATGGGTTTTGGGATTTTAACATAAGGTTTAAAAAACAACTCAACAAGGAGACAAGGTACATATGTAAACCTTACTGTTGAGATATTGTAACTTCTAAGAATATTATATTTGTACTTTATTATTCCAGAGATGTTTCATTCCTCCGTGAAGATCTTATTGTATATCTGGAGATGTTTATTCCTCCGTCGGAATGTGGTAACTTGGGTTATTATACTTCCCTAGTGGGGGTTGGCCCTGTATGTGTTATGTGGGTCAAAGGGTTGTTAGACCACCCTAGTGGGGTCGGCCCAGTCAGTTGTAGTAAGGTGTTTAACCCATTGGTAAAGTTGGGGTCGACCTAGTTAATATAAAGTACAAGTCGGAGATGTGTATAAATAGAGGAGGTGTGTTCCTCATTATACACACACTTCCCTCACTTGAAATGTAGTGCACTTGTGAGAGAGAGGTCTGCTATGGAGGAGGAGGATATCATGTCTTTGGTTTGCATCTTTGTATATTGCTGGTCATCTATATTGAGGAAGCTTTGCTGGTTTTTCTACCCCATGAGGGTTTCCCAGGATAAATCCGTGTCTCTTGTGTTTATGCTGTGCTTGTTGTTTCTTCAGTGATCCTGTATATGCTATTATTGTGAAATGGAATGTAATGTTGATATTTTCTATCTTAGCATATTGAATCTTAACATGGTATCAGAGCTAACCTGAAGGAAGGCAAGGTATGACACTTACAACACTTGCTTCACTTGTGACAATTTGAAGGTTAGGGTTTTATATAGCAAAAACCAGTCATCGTCGAACTTTCTCTATAAATCCATTTTGGAAAAGTTTCAGGATCTGAAACCTTTGCAGGTTGTAGATAACATCCCCAGGTACCTTGTGTCCAAAGGAAACCCTCATATTCGTTGTACTTTGTGAGTTATGATCAGTACAAGTTAGGGTTTCTGCCTCTTCCAGATATCACTCAAAATTAGGTGACCTAGGAAAAAAGGTCATAACTTGGGATAGGAAGCTCCAAATGAAATTTCTTAAAACGTGACAGGTATTACACAGACTGTTCTATCCAAGGAAACTTTTTCAGAGGCCGAAGTTGAACCATTGACACGTGGCATGCCGTACAAGTTCACTCTCATGTTTTATCCCATAAATAGGTCACGTTGCGACATGTGGCATAAATCTCTCTCTCAGAAAATCCAATTGAGGTCAGACCTATCGGGATGGAAAGACGATAGGTCAGGATACCACAGAAAACGTTTTCAGACCTTGTGGATCGAAAAGTTTGGAGTTATAGCAGAAACAATCAGGTACATATTTATGTCAAAAACAAAATTATTTTTTGAGCACATTCATTCATGGCTTTCGAAATTTAGGGTTTCGGAGAAAGTTGGAATTTTTGGAATCAGAGTCCACGGCTGAATGCTACTCAGAAAAATCAAAATTTAGAGACCAAGATCGAATTTTTTGGTTGGGTAGAAGACCGGGCTTGATCAAACCCCAGTTCGGGATTTTGATTGGAAAGGTGGAAAATTAGGGCTTCAACAAAAGTTGGAATTTTTGAAGTCTGTGACCATGGCTGGAAGCTCCTCAGAAAAATAAGGGTTTAGAGCCTTGGATCGAACCTTCTGATTAGGCAGATAGGTGGGCTCCATCAAACCCTAGTTCAGGATCCTGTCCAAAAGATCCAGAAGTTTCAAACTTTTGAGGGGTCAAATTTTGGAGATTTCAAAATTGAAGTACGCAAGTTTGATCAGCTCAACAAGACACATCCTTTCATCCATTCAGAAGTGTGAAAGTCAAAGATTGAATTTTTAGGGTTTCTTTAACAAACCCTAATCAAGCTCCAGATCCAGTTTCAGGGGGAGTTGAGGCTAAGGCCTTACATAAGAAGACTACAAGAAATCTCGACAGGTATGACTTAAGGAGACACAGGTATGTCTTGAAATCTGATTCTTGATTAAGTTCATAATATGTTTGTCTTCATATTATTTAGGTTAGTACAATCTCGATTAATGTTATAATTGTCTTATCACCCTAATAAAAGTATGAAAGCATGTGAATGATAGAAGACATTCATTGATTAGGGTTATGCACTGTGGTGTTGTATGAGGTTGATGTTGTCTGCTAACAAGATACAAGTACATCACGAAAGACAAATCAAGTTCCATGACCATGACAACATGAAGACAAAGACTCCTCCATAATATTTGATCACATAAGAAGTTCTAATTATGAGGTATGTATGAGTTTGTTTTATTATGCTTAACCTATGAGATATGCAGGTTCCAGCACAGGATCTCTAAATCATTAAAGAGAACAAAGAAGATATTGATTAGGTATGTTAGACATAACTAAGCAGGTATACTAAACTAGGTATGTTTTCCTATATCAAGTTAGAATCTTACCTTGTGTTAGGATCCCTTATATAAGTATACTTGGTATGATTGGTTATGCTTATTCATAAAGTTAGTAATCAAGGGTTTATGAATATTATGTCTCTTATCCTGATTGATGACTTAACTAACCAGATCAATCAAGAATATGCATGAGTAAAAGAAGACTTCCCTGAAACCTTGAATACTAATGTTTATTATCTATGATCATGGCTATACATATTCAAGATTATAATATACTAATGAATGTATATTTGTGTATGAGATCATGAGGATGACACTAGTGCACACTTGAGCATGCACAGTGGTACAGAATGAATAGAAGTTCAAAAGACATATAGAAGATCAAGCGGGAGGCAACCACACAAACATAAAAGATAAGTATTAGAGTTGTTATTTGAAATAGTAAATGGTATTGCTTGTAATAGGTTGTATGCATATTTGTATTCCTAGAATATATCATGCTGAGTGTAAACATTCATAGAGCATTGAACAATATACCACTAATATGCATATGATTGGTAAGTTGGACAAACATTCCATTGTTGCTTGTCTAGAATGAAATCTCTTTGCTGACATGCTGAGAGTTGTGCACACTCTCGATAGTATGTTCTCGTAGAGATGGAAGGCATCTAGATAGCCACTGTATGCATACAGGATATGGAAAAGTGTTGTGCCAAAGTATTGGTCAAGATAGTTGCATAACTATGTAAATGATATCTGTATGCATAATAGGTTATCATGTCAACCAGGGATGATTTTAGGGGCAAAATTTAGCCCATGGGTGAAATTAGAAGGTTCAAAAAATTTTATGGGCGAATTTTTTATATAGAAGAGGATTTTTAAGGTTAATATTTATTAGCCCACTATTTATTTATTTTTAAATATTCAAAATAAGGTTAGCCCAACCGTATTTCTCACAAAATAGTAAAAAATATGAATTTCGCCGACTCAAATTTGCCTTAGATCGACCATTCGCCCCCGATTTCTAGCGTTTTTTCCTTTGTATGCCCCATTTGCCCCAGATTTCTAGCGTTTTTTCCTTTGTATGCCCCATTCGCCCCTGATTTCTAGCGATGGTAGTTCTTGTATCATCATTCGCCCTTGATTTCCAGCAATCGCCGCTTATAGAGCTTTGTTCGCTATCGATTTTCGGCATTGACAATTTTTGGAGCCCCATTCGCCTCAATTTCATGTAGTGGTGGTTTCTATAGCACCATTCAGCATCTGCTTGATGGGTTTTCTCACTTTCTGTGCAGTTATTAAAGAAGTAACTACATTGAATTCGAAAAGTATTTCTAGTGCACTAGGGAATTGAGTCTCAGCTACATCTGTCTGCTACTGTAAAGTCTCTCTTCCATGCGGCTTTGAGCCTCTGAGTTACAGGTTGGTCTCTTTGAGTTGATTGGGAATAGCGTTAGTAATTGTATATGATTTTATTTGTTAAATATATGATGGGTAAGCAAATATATGTTGGTTTTTTGTTACAACCTATTTTATCTATGAAAAATGCTTTATAAATGGGTTGTTCTGATTTCTTTGGATAGATGTGTCATTCGGCCTAATAAGAATTTATTTGTTCTCTGGGGAGGTTCGTATCTAACTCATGTTCTGTTATTTTTCTTTATTTTTCTTCTGTGAGATTTTTTATTTCTTTATAAATATTTTCTAGTTGTATTGAGTCTACCTTCCCTAAGCAAAGAGATTTGGGGATAATCCCTAAGAAGACAATGATTTGGGGTATATCTCATGCATGGAAACTCAAATGAGCATTAGACTTCAGGAGAAGAACTGTGACAACGTTCCTCATTTTAAGCCTTGATGGGCCATTTCTCATTTTGGTCGCATCTCAATGGTATTTGTAGATTTCACATTTTACAGTTGGGCACTAAAACCCATCTGCCACTTAGAATAAGCCAAAATTTACAAGTTTCCTTTTTAGACACAAGAAATTAACTCGAGTGTAGAAAGTGTATTATTTGTTGGTGGACGTGAAAAGCAATAATTTGGATACAGTTGTCCTCAAACAATTGTGACTCACGAGTTGAAGCCTCCATGAAATTTTATTGACTTTTTAGATCATAGTTTACAAATAATAGAACACTTTTGGGAATCTCAAAGTTACTATTTACTTGAGGGATACTAAATAGTGCACACTCAAATAGCAAGAAGTTGTTACATTGTAGTGGTAGAATATTATCCAGGAGTTCATTTTCAGCATGGGACCAATGATTACAAATGTTTCTTATGTGGGAACACAATTATGATGTTTTTTTATGTAGGCGCTTATTGAAGGTTGGGTTTCCAAATTCAACAAAGTTGGTCTTGGACTAACTATTGCACATTGGAATTTTGAAATCAACGAACCTGCCAAATTTTAAAATAGTAGGAGCATTTGCTTTCTGCAATCTTGTACTTGATGGGAAGCTTATTAGAAAGATAATACACACATATAGTTTTCTATTTGAAAGTGTTTCTTGATACTCAGGAAATTTTGTGGAGCATAGCTTTCAAAATCATTTTTTACTAGTTTATTTACTCCTTGACATACCCAAAACTTCATGAACGAGGAGAATAGAGACATGGAGCCATCCATACATAGAGAGGGGTTTAATTCAAACCCCAACAATGAAGAGAAAAGGTAGATTGTGCTTATTGCCTATGAGGATTTGGCTAAAATTGTTAACTAGTTAGCCAAAGTTGGCTAGATTGTTAACCAACTTTTTGAATTTGACCAGTAGGTGGACTGAGTTTTTCATGTTGGCAAATGGGTTGATTATGTTGAGTTGGTTAGTCATGTTAGTTGAGTCTGTAATGAAATGAATTGTGCAACTCAGTTGGAATATAAATATGAATGTAGTTAAGGGGAGAGAGAGGTCTCCTGTATGCTCAAACTCATGAATACAAAGACTCATCCTTTCCTTCATTTCATATCCTGTTACTTGCCTCATGAATGTATGTTTTGTATATACACTCAAGAGGAGGATATTGATATACAAAGAACTTGGTTTGGATAAAACTTTTGCAGGCTAGGATGGTGAGTAGGACTGTTATAGAGAAATCATCAAAGATTAGTAGGAAAAGAAGACTGGGAAAAGAAATAATATGTCTTAATACAAATTACATTAAGGACCAAGGTTCTTAGAAACTCATAAAATTTTAAAAACTCTCTGGGGAAAATTTCAAGTGGATTGTGGTAAATTGACAATGAAGAGGAATTGCAATCTTCTGGTAATGGAAACTAAAAAATGTTAAAGATATGTCGACATTGACAATGCTGGTAAGTCTATTTAAACTTAAAATACTATACCAATTGGTAGTTTTGAAGAATAATTATATAGCATGATGTATTCTTTGATATTATTCAAGTCTGGTCACCTTTTGGTAATGAAGAAAGTTGGTACCATCTTGTTACTTGATGAGGATAGGAAGTAAATTGGTGATGAAGAGTCATGATGAATTGAATGCAGAGAAAAGAGAGCTGGATATTTTGGAGAGTCTGTTAAAAATGTTGTTAGTTGTTTAGAGAAGGTGAAAAAAAAATCATTAGAACAGGGACAGGTGGAAGTAGAGTATAGAGAGGAAAAGTGGGAAAAATTCTATAGATGAATTTAGTGACTGATTGGGAGGAACAAATTGACTAGCTCCTAGAAGCACATCCCTACTTGATGGAAAGAAATCAACTAGGTGACCAACATGGCGTCATATGACCCATCATGCCTTAAAAATATTGTCCAATTCAATAAATCATCATATGGAATTTGGATGTCCCTTGCTGATTTGTTTTTCATACCATTGAGAAACTTTGTTCAGCTTGACATTTTATAAATTATTTATTTCAGGTGCATCGTGATCTTAGTATGGAATCCATGGTATTTAACCCATGTTATGCACACTTTAGTTTTCTTCTAATTAGAAAAAATGTTCATTTATTCATATATCAAGTTCTGTGAAAGAGAGTGCCATGTTAATCCTCCATTATTCTCGAAATATAAAATTGGGACTGTGGCCATCTCAATACATATGCTATTTCATCACAAAATCCATGCCATTTAACAATGGTACTACAATAGTACATAGACAAAACTGAAAAACAAGAACCATAAACGTCTCTACATATCTTTCATACTGGACTTCCTTTGAGCTGGATGGATTTGGGAATCAAAGGCTTATGGGCATTTTTGGCTGCTACAGGAAGTGGGATCTCTTTTCAATGAGGATGGGAAGCTTCCCATTGGGGTTCTCATCATAACTATCTCCATGCACTATAACATCCTCTTTTCTGAGGCATCCTCCTTAGCTTTCTCCTACTCTTCCCGACACATATAATATGAAGTGTAGAGTCTTTTGTAATCAATGACAACTTTCTTCTTGAATTTTGATCCCCGGTGAACTTTTAATTCATACCTTTCCCTCAGTCTCTCTCAAAACCCGACAAGCACATAGAATATCTTCTCATTGGTGATCCTGTCTACCTTCAGTTTTTTCAAACTCAAGGAACTTCATCCTGGTTGGGTATGGGGCTACTCTATTGGGACATGAAATTATCATACTACTCCTGGGTGCTCTGTAGTTGCTCAGTATTCTCCTATGATCCCCAGGGGAAACCTCTCGATTGTTTCTATTGATATGTGATATGTACACTATAGATTGAAACTAAATTGCATCTAGCAGAAGAAATATTAGGCTTCCACAGAACTCACAGAGACTGGTATGCAAAATTTACACTTTAGTTATAGTTGCATTGATGATTAACAATATTCAAACATGTTCTTTGTGACATGGTACATATACTTTATTGAATGCTTGATATTGGACTATAGGAAACGTGTCAAAGACCTTGGATCTAAAACTGGTGATATTCACATCCTGATATACATATGATATTGTAGTGAATGCTTGAAATTAGATTATGGAAAATCTGTTAAAGACCTTGTACCTAAAATCTGTTCATTTTGATAACATGTATCAGGAGCTACAAGTTTTGACTATTGTTTGAGTGAACTATTTTAGAAAGGGAGAGCATGTAATGAATTTAGGACAATAAATAAGCAAATTTTTAAAAGCAATTTTTGTAAGCAATTTTTTTTGAAATGCTTATAAAATAGGGGATCTTATCAAGCCTCAATAAGAGGCATGGGAACATAATCTTTCTTAATTCACTAGACAGATAAAAAGAATTAGAAACTTGAATCTGCTGATGTGTATTCTTTTCAACAATTTTATCCTTGGAAAGGAGAACCTTATATATATATATATATATCCTTAGAATCTTTGACAATAATCCCATTCTTCTTGGAATTAATCTCCTCAACTTTAGCCTTTGGCTGAGGATCACTATTTTTCTGATTTTGAATATTGTAACCCTAGGCCCTATGTGATATTTTTCAATGCAATTTCTATTGTAAAGAATAAAAATTTGATCTATATTAATTAGGATAAAAATAAGATCATTGATCACCTCTTAAAGTAATGATTTGGTGATTAAGAGATTTCTAATAATCATCTTGAGTCAAATGAATAACCTGTTCCTCATCATCCATCCAATTCATGTGAAATGTCAATTTGAGAATCATCAGCTTCAAAAGGTACTTTTTATTCATCCTAATTAGGAATCTATTCATGAACATGATTGTTATTCAAAAAAACATTATTATTATTCCTGAGTGGAGGTTGTACCTGGGGGTATTCGGGCCTTCTTCTCTAGCAAACAACTGACGATGAAAAAGTCTTCTGTAAGGTGCTTTATTTCTATTTGGGAAAATTTGTTTTCTTACTCCAGCATTCTAAATACCCTGACCGCATGCATTACTCCCTTGATCAAATCTAGTGATCTTGTTGGATAGAATTATGATGCAGGGACAACCAACGATGCTTATAAGTTCCTCTAATCTCTTCACAAGTCTCCTGAGATGTACTATCATTGTATTATGAGTACAAATCCTTTGCTCATTTAATTCTCTGTTTTCACAATACTTATCCAGCATTCCCTATAATCACCATCTCACCGGAAAATATACATTCTACAGGAATATTAATAGGATTACCTGAATTACATATGCATTGTAGGAATATTGTGGTGTCTTTATTCCCTGTGCCTGATATTTCAACTATTGTTCTGCTATCTCCAAATCCATTCCCATTTATAGAACTCCATTCCCATTTATAGAACTCATAAATTCATTGGCAATATAATGTCAAAATCATACTTCTAGTATTTCAACAGAATTACATCCAAACATCATAGATTTGTTATCAACCCAATTATAATATAGTTATCTCAGGCTTGGGCTGCCAATGCTTCCATGCAATCTAGCCATCAAACTTTCTGAGATAAATTGCAATGGGTAGGGACACTAGCAGAAAAAGCCAAAAGATTTTCATTGTTGATGCAAAAAAGGGACAGTAGTGGAGAAATATCTACTTACACTGCAGATCTATTATGGAAGGGAATTCTTCTATATTACAATGAAACTACATGTCTAATTTGAAGTTTGTTTTGGCATCATATCCTCCATATGCAAAGACAATCCAAACTATAGGTGGTGGTCATAAGGAAAGGGTTTCTATCACTGGTGCATTGGCTAAAGAAAGTGAAGTGTTGCTTTTGGATGAGCTAACACCAATCTTAGATGAGATGGACCAAATACAAATTCAATCTCTGTGCTTAGATCTAGAAGCCCATTTGTTTATTGAACTTATAAGTCTATACCATTCAGCTCTAAGATTCCTTTGATCTTTAGTAGTGGTTCATGTGAAAATTTCAAATAAGTGGGATTTAAAATTTGATAGAGGAATTTCTTATACATTCAACATACATCCTAACACAATAATGGGTAATGGAACTTTGGGATCTATTTCCGTGCGTAGCTTCAATTTTCTATACTTCCTGATGCAAGTGGATATCACTCCCTAGTTATGATGGAAATAAATGATTTATATTTTTTTTACTATTGGTGTTATGGATCTTTTGCCCTTTGCCCTGCAATTATAACTTTACACACACACTTATATATGGAAAATAAACAAGTTATTTTGCAATGAAAACTGCTGAGAGTCTAGGGGGAGTTTGCAAAGCTGGCAATGCATTCTTATATTATGAACCTTAAGTGGGACAATAAATCATGCCCAATGTTAGCACTTGAGATGGTTCTAGGCTGCAATAGAACCTATTCCAAGCACATCTTGAACCAAATATTAGACTAGAAACTGGCCCTTCCAGTCAGAGTGGGATCCCTCGGAAATCAAGATGAGACTCTGTTATATACTGTCATTAAACAACAGCTTGAACATTTAAGTGCATGGGCCAGACTCATAAATGATTAAAGGCTGAGTGGACAGGGTTGAGAAAAGCATAGGTAGAAGACTAGATTAAATAACAAGTTGTAAATCTTAGAGAAGGAGACTTAGTCCATGGGGCATGCAGTCTTCGAGAACAGAGCACAAGGTTAATGATGAAGATGGAGAACATAAGAAGAGATTTAAATCTCAGTCCTACAAGAGAGCAGTGCAAACTTAATAAACCTAAGATGAGGAAGGTGAAATGAACATTGAAATCTGGGCAAACTTAAGAATGAATCCAAGCAAAATTGGGCATTGTTAAGAAAGAATCTAGATATGAAACATTCATATGGTATAATCTGCAGAATTATAAATGTAAAGCATAAGGATAGATCATTAACATTTAAATCTTCTCCCAACATTCACTGTATAATACAGTTGCTCTATAAAAATAGTAAATCCTAAAGCCAATTGTAGTACAAATTTGGCTTGTATACTTTAGCATGTAAGCTGCATATAATAGAAGAAAGAAGAGAGATAATTAACACAGAGAATGGAAAAACATATCTCTGTTTGCTTCAAGTCATGAATGCAAGGAATAATCCATGGAATCTGAGAAGTTATAGACTTAATGGCCCATTGGGATTATAAATAAATACATCCCCTATCAAAATTCTCTTCCAACCCTCTTCTTCTTTCCAAAAGGAAGATCCCTTGTATGGATTTAGAGAGATTCTAATTTATTTATATCTTTTGATTTCCACTAAATACTCTGCCACCATGATTTGACCAATCAGCTATTAAAATGATCTTCATTTGTGCAATTGAAATCGTTAGAATTTCTAGAAGAATTAAACATCTTCAGCACTCACTGGAATATCCAGTCTGGTAATCCACTTGAACCTTTTTCTGACGCCTGATGAAAAACCCTAGTTCATTCAACATCTATCATGTTCTGTTTGGACAAAACTCAAATTTATTTATTTTGTCAACTTTTTTGACAACTTCTCACCATTTGAAGTGAGTTTCCATACTTAATCAACTGAATATAATCTTTGCCAATTTTAGCAATGAGAATACAGGTGCAATGCTTGTTAAGTCAACACCATAATAATTTTCTTGTTGGCAAAACAAAGCCTTGCTTGCAATTCCAACATATGGATACTCATCACAAACAAGATGGATCACTTGAACTATTGGCCAAGTCGAAAGTCATAACCAATTCCTACTTTAGGAGCATGTTTTTCTTGGTGTTCACCAATATAGTTTTCTGCTTAGGTTTGCAAAATGCACATAGAAAAATTTTCAATTTTCTATCTACCGAACAATTCCTCGAAAACTTAGACTCTGAAGGGAATGCATATGGAACTCCACCAGACATATTCTTTAAAGACGAGCTGACATCTTGATTTCTCAATGTCTCATTTACCTAGTAGTGCCTGATAAAAACTCATTTCGCCCCAGAAAACAAAATGTTATATGAACACCCTCGCTTCCAAGAGAAACCTGTAAATATATGGTCATGCTCTCCATCATCTAAATACTCATCTTTATCTGACTTCTATTCTGCAAAAGAAGAAGTAGCTTGTTTACTATATCAGGTATACAATTTTCACTGAAGTTGAGCACTACTGAAGCTGCATATGCCTGCACCTAATTTTGCTGATGATATGTTTTTACAAATCTAGGCCCAAAATGGTTGACAGTTTCCCAATTGTATTGATGGATTCCCATCATACATGATGATGTGGATTTTGGAATTTCTTCACAACCATTGAAATAACTTATTGAAGGATTTTATAAGAAAAAAAAGCTTACCGAGATCTTATGGAAGAGAATTCTTTATTGTTATTCATGGCTCTATGTAATTTCTAGCATCATCTTCGTGTTGTCTTTCTATCCATACCACGCCCAACCTAAAAGACTATATTTCCATTCTTTACTGCACGAGTTGATGAAGAAAGTGGCTTCTCATAATTTTCTTTGTTCTTTGCAGAGAATCCAAGTTCACCCTCTGCAAGCTTAAAAGCACAAAACTGAAGGAATACAATTGCATTCAAACTAACATCTTTGTTGAATCTGCTATTAGTAAATGCAATCAAACAATTCACACAAGTTGTGAACATTGTTGTTTATGTTTCAATTATGAATGGAAAATAGTCCTGCACTATTTTTTCAATTTGTTTCAAATGCTAAAAGTACAATATTCTTATGAGCATCAGAGGCTGCTATTGTAAACACTATGAAGATAATTTTCCAACCTGTCTTGACATGATTTGTGAGAAACACATCGAATGATTAGTTCTCTAATTTCTACAAAGCTACTCTTCCTCATTACGATGACACATGGCTTCATTTTGGAAGTTGTAATTCACCAACTACTCACTTTATAAGAAATTCATAGCAAATTATCGCAAGGAGTCCAATATTGCAAAGATAGCAATGGATAAATTTTCAGAACATCCAATTGTAACAAAGAAATAAAAAAACACGTTCCAAATGCGAGACCAGATTAATTTAATAGGGTTCATACTATAGTGTTCCAGCAATGATATGTCCTCCTAAAGGCTGTATCGGAAATGCGAAATGGTGGTTTTCTCTCAACCATTTTTGGTTCTGATACCAATAAGATTTGAATGCGTAGCAGGGCGGTTTCCATATCAGGTCAACACCTCAACATTAAATGTCGAACACTTTCAAGTTTCAATTTGTATGTGAGCCGTTGATCTCTCCTTGACGGTCTTGGACATTTACATTGATGCTTGGTGGCACAATATAGACACTTGTGGACTTCCCCCTTGGCGCTTGGCAATGATTATGGTCAGATTGTTTCTTGGAGATAAGGCTAGACTTGGCTTGGGATTTAGTTAAAAAATCTAATTGGAGATTAGTAATAGAGATTATTAATAAAACTCGATATTTTTTATTTACCCAAAAATTATTTAAGTATAAGTAAAATGGAGAATAAATGATATGTAATAAAATAAAAAATGATTTTAAAACAATATTTCAGGCATTGGGTAAAGGATCAATTTTGCATTTTCAACAAAGGACAAGTTAGTATTTGACTCACTAGATTGGAACTTTTATGCTATGGGAGACTTGGCAAAATTTGTGCAAATTTGGCGAAATGCTAAAAATTTTGACAAAAGAAATTATGGTGCTAACACCCAACACCAAGACTCTCATGTCACAAAAGTCACAGCTGGTGTATTTGATGTTCATTGCCATTATTTATGTGACTAGGTCCACACATTTTCCTAGCTCACTAATTTATGGATCCACTAACTTAACATGTTTATCATCACCAGTTCTTAGTTAACTTAAAGTCAAAAGTAAAAGAACGAAATGTATTTGAAGCATATGCATCAATCACATTAGGAATTAAGATCTACTAGGATTTATTATATCTAGGCATAGGCATCAACCCATTGGAATCTAATAGATCCCATAAAACACCGAGCGTCAATCCCAATGGAAATTAATTCCTAGACTATGCTTTCAATAGATACATTCCAAAGCATCAACCCATTGAGAGTTGTGCATCATTATATCATACATTAATAGCAGTATGGAGGCTTACCTAGCATGACCTTGCTATTAATTCTTGGGCCACAGGTATGGCTTTTGATGATTCCATTTCATACAACCATCCATTCTTTCATTAAGCACACACAGACAATGTTAAGAGCTACATATGTGAGGAGGTTTTACATTTTTATATGCATACCTTGTGAAATTTGTGTTAGGAACATTTCTCTGTTATTGATATATTGATTTCGTATGATAAATATTATTAGTGATGTTGAAAGTGCAAGCCTAAAATTAGTTTTGCTACAGTTGTTTCCCCCAAAAGGCACATTCTACAGCTCAGTTGGGGGATGTGTAATTCCTTCCATGCTCATCTTGGAACTGACATGTGTCCTTTATAAAAACAATAATAAAATATTATAAAAAATAATATGTCGACTCAAATTATATTTAAAACATTTAGAATGATATATATATAACTACTCAAATTAGAGATTTGATCCTTCTCAATGCTTGGTAGATCCTCTTTCAAGATGGATCTATGCTGGTAGCTAACCAAACTTGGTATAAATTATGATAAATTAATTGTTCACAATCATCTGAGAATTAGGACTATTTTTTATTACTACTAAACTACTACAATTAATGTTGAGGAATGCACATTAATCAATAAAGAAGATCGGATTTACGATGTATGCATAAAACCTCATATATGTATGCTAGTCTATATGCAAATTATTCAAGATCAGCCCAGTCAAATCTAGGATAAACTTACAATCAATTCCATGGCTAAGACTATGGCTTATGATGATACAATTTCATATTGGCATCTATTCTTTCATTAAACAATTGCATAAAACATCATCAATTAAATATAAGAGGGGGATTTTATATGCATACCTTGTGAAATCGGTAATAGGAATACTTCTATGGATGATTTCTTGTGCGAAATACTAATGCCAATTCCAAACTCAAGCCCAAAATCCATTCATTGCAATTGTAGCTAAAGCAACTCGGTAATGCCCAACTATCCACAATCATTTCAACGATGGGGCTGATTTCAATTGCAACCAAACTCTTGCAGTTAAGGTTGAGGAATGCACATTAATTAAGAGAGGAGTAATTGTTTCCAAGTGAAAATCCAAAGATGGTGGGGATGAAGGTAGATAAGTTGTCTTCATCGAGGAATTGATGGTTGGAATGATCTTGTCAATAGTTAAAACTGATGTGGGGTGTGCAAGTCCCTGTTTCTGCCATTTTTAGCTTGGCCAGGATAGCTGAGATAGAGCAGAAAAAATCCAAGGGCAGGTTTCCAACCTGTATACAAATGGCAGTTTGTGCATGGGAGGGGTGAGCTGTAGCTCTGATGCAGGGAGCAATGAAACACTTGGTAGAGTGGAAAAAAGCTTTCAGCACTTTAGTAGTTGGTATTGAATCCATCAATTTTGTACAATATGGTAACATAAAACTGTTTTGGTATATTTTTTTTATCATTATCATTGCCTGAATGTTGATTTTCATATACAAAGATTGGTGTAAATTGGTCTCATCAAATTCATGATGTTGATCTTCCAGTAATTATATTTCTGTAAATTATTTTGCTAAGATTAGTGTGTGTTTTTGTTATCAAATCCATGTAGATGGTCTTCCAGTGTATAAACTTCCACACTATGATTACAAAGATTATAGTAAATTGGTCTTAGTAAATTCGTATACATGTTCTTCCACTGAGTAAACATTCATTTTTTTTTTAAATTACTACAAATTGTTTCTTAAACTATGCAAAAGCAATTTCTAGAGGAGTGCTTGCATTCACTTGTTTCTATTTCTTGCCAGGCTATATGGTAGAGTTAGAGCTAGTTGATGATTATAGAGCAAGTAGTATTTTTATAGGTCTTAATGGAATCTCAACCAATGTGAAGCAATCAGTCCCTGTTTTAATATTTAGGTAGAAAAAATAGTCTTATATATACTAACTTAGTATTCTCAACTCTTAGATGTGTTTTCACCTAGATTTGTTTCGCATGATCAGTAGACATTTTTCCTATTTTGTGCTTCTAGTTTTGTTTCATTTTTTTCACAACATTTTCTAGTATCGTGGATCATGATTAAACTAGGAGAAAGAATGTTGGTTGAAAACTCCCGTTTTTCTATTGTCATTAGGAAGTTATGCCATAAATAGAAAATAACATATAATCGAACATTATCTCTTAAATATTAATTGGATTTGTCAATCTAATTATGTCTTTATATACAACAAAAACTAAATTTTGTAGTGTATCATCCATTGGTTTCTTGTGATTTCACTATTGTGTATCATGGATTTCTTTCCTTTACATTCAATCAATTCATGGATTCATTTCCTCTCTTTTCAATCAATGTGGATTTCAAATCTACCAAATGAATTAAATGTTATATATAAATACTTGTATTTTAAATATTTTTTTAAAATAAATACAAGGTAACATATCTCATGTTAAACATGGGTAGGGAGGATAACACTCCTTCCAACAACCACTTCGGCTAGACTCAACTGGAAAAGTTAAAAACTTGTGGAGCTTACATTTGTTTTTTCTTGTAGTTTCCATGGATTTCTCAAAGAATGATAAATACTCCTCTTCCTCCCTCATCATTCATGGAGGGGGAGTCTAGTGACTTTGAAAGTTTGAAAGGTCAAGGTTGCTAGAGATAGCTTGATTGGCTAACCAGATTGCTACCTGGATAGTGGAGCTTGAACATTCTTCCATGTTCAACCTTGACAACACAACCTTCTCTATCCAATTGATTTTGCTAATGCTAACCATGTCCCAAGAAGTGTAGTGAATCTTCTCATTGATATGATATATAACTAACTCCAAGTCCCCTTTCGAAGCTCTTAAATCTCGTCAGGAGGGCATTTGGACTTCCAAGGTTAGGGCTTCAATCTCTACCTAGTTATTAATTTTTCAATCCAAGAAACTGACAGACACAAGCAAGAAATTCACTTTGTGATCTCTGACAAGGCCTCCTTCCCTTGACAAACCTGGATTGCCTTAAGATGCTCAATAAAAATAAAGCTTAATTCTTCCAATGCAGGGTTGGCACCATCTTTACTCATAGGTCTTAGTGCCTAACCATTATCATGGGCAAGTTTTGAAACATTGAAAAATGCACTAACTTCTCATTTTATGTGGTCGTTTCATCCCCATCTTATTAAGATAGAACATATACTGCCATTTTCAACATATGTCAATCTACTCTTTGTGTGTTTTCATTCTTTGCAGGTGCCTTCACCTTTTTTTGGTGGAAACACTTTATATATCAACATTTTCTATACTGTAGGATCCAACACTTTATTTCTACTACTCATTTTGTCAACTTCTTTTGCTAATAAGCCACTTCACATTGGAAGTTGCAAGTTTGATTTACAATATTATTGTCATTGGCCCAACAACTGCATTTGACAATATGAAGAATACTCAAGTGTTGTGGACATCAGTGTTGTAAACATCATGTTGGTTAATATATCACTTTTGATCCTAAAAGAAACTTATTGGAAAACATTGGGGAAAATATCATAAAATATTGGCAAACTTAAAAAAAATAAAAAAATCTAAAGCAACAACAACATCAACATCAACATCATATAGACACATTGTAACATAAGCATGAAATGAAAATTGATATATAAGATGTATAAGATTATTGTCACATGATAGATCTCACATTGATACTAGTCCTCTCCTGAGGCATGAATCTTGACTCACCAAACTACATAAAAAAATATAATAAATTGGACTCTTTTCTGAAGTGAATTTGTCTCCGAAGATGAACTCCAGAAGTCACGTACATTAAGTTTCTATTAGTTTACAACTTTTATAATTTATCTTCTTGACTCTTCATTGATTTGAGTTTGCATTCTATAACCAAAACAAATTATGATTTTATCCACCCCATTTGATTGTTATTGATTCAAGATGATACTCTGGGGAGGTTTTGACTTCTTGGGGATACTGCAGGGGTCAAGGGGGTGGAATCTCTTTTGTGGCCTACCACTGTAGGGCAGGTTGAGGGTATAGCCCTTGTTTTATTTTTAAGAGTTTAAGCCCATTTTGCACAATTTTCACTGATTCTCGATAGTATTAGTGAATCAATCCCCACTCCACAATAAATTTTCTAATGGCATTGAAAGCACTTGATTTCCCATCCTTAGTTCAGTGAAGATTGTGAGTTTGTCCTTTTCTCTCAATATTGTGCTTTTGGTTTTAAAAAAAAGTCAAAAGATTGGATTTTATAGGCAACCTGTTGTAGACCCATTTTGATACTAGAAAGCATGGTTGGATCATCATGATCTCTATCTGCATGGACCATGGTTGTACTAGATGGATAAATCACGACTCCAACCATGATTTCTAGTACCAGATGGCCTTCTAATGAAAAACACCTGTCATATGCTTCAATATATATGGCCTTCTTCAACACTCTTGTCTTTGCATCATTTTCTGTCAATCATTTGTCATCCCACTATATCTTCCATGCAGTCTGTTCTCTTTCATTTATTGCTTCACTTGAACAATTCAATATTCTTTCACTTGTTTCTTGTTCAATATTTCCTTTGCTAGGGGAAAGAGGGGAGTGCAAAATTCATCTCCCCTAGGTCAATGGGGTATATCCTAGGTGGTTAAACCACAGTGTTTTGGTCCTCTCGTCCCAAGTCTAATCCCCACTTGTGACATGCTTGTTGCTTGTGGGTCAATTTGCTTCCACAATATGATGTTTCATATGGATGGGGCAAGGTACTAATCTTGGGAAAGTTTGGTGGAATAGATCCCCCTAGTCATGACTGCTTAGACAATATTTTCCATCACAAATATGTGGGTGCAATTCGTTTGTTGATATAAGCAATTAAAAAAAAGTCATCTCCCAAGACTATTAAAGAAGAACAAGAAGAAAACTATATTAATTGTAGGGATAAAACTACAAACAAAAACTCAAGTAGTGGAGGAAAAAAATATAAGTAAGAAGAAGCGGCAATTTCTATTGTCATCAGAGCTATGAATGGCAATCTCCACCCCAAGAACCCCTATGATAATGTTCCTCCTTTCCTTTTCCATGTCGAGCATATCCTGAAAGCATTGCATTCCATGAGATCGTATTTTGCTCTGGCACTTGGTCAAACACTTTACGTGCATCCTCCAAACACCCACATTTAGAATACATGTCTATAAGATCCACTTGGATTTGCTTGGATATAAAGGCATCATTAAGGCCACTACCATTCAGTATTGAGACCAAAAATTTAAATAGAACAATTGAACTCAACATTTGAAGAAGCCTTGATCTCATAATTAAAGTGTCATTCAATGTGTTTTATAAATCAATGAAAGATTCACCAATTTTTTACAATATTTTATAATTCAGTGAAATATTCGCCAAGATCTTACAATATCTTATAATTTAGTGAAAGATTCGCCAAGATTTTACAACATCATATAATAAAATGAAAGATTCGCCAAAAAATCATATATACATATTATATTATTGATAAAATCGCCTTCAAATTTTCCTATATATCGGGAAGATTCGCCCATTTTTTATACATATAAATTTGCGGGGGGTTCTTAAAATCATCCCTGATGTCAACATGATTTCATGATTATGAAGTATTACTAATCATGTACTTAATTTTGATTTGTAGGAAATATCATGAAGAATGATGAACACCGAACAAGTAATGGATGTTCAACAAGAAGATTTACAAATCAAACAAAATATAGAAGGCTCATGGCTAGAATATTCTCTTAGAAAGAGGAAGAGAATCATGATGAGATGTTTGCTCCAAGTGGCTAGATAAGACCATTCTCTTAATGGTGTAATTAAAGAAGAAGTGTGAATCAGGTTCTGTATGGGTACCCAGGATCGACAGTCAATTGATGAGCTTAATAATCACCATGGGTGATGTGGATCTCAACCTTTGCTACAAGGTTGGATATGGTTTCTATACACAGATGACATGGATGCAAGAAGGAACTCACCACAGAGTTTGAAGGATATTGAGGCTCATATCAGTAGACCCATCTGACGAGAGATGGAACAGATATATGGCTACAGAAATGAAAATGAAAGATCTCAGATTGATGCATTACTTCCTAGGTCTGGAAGTATGGCAAGGCTCAGAAGGAATCTTTCTCAACCAGGGAAAGTATGCCGAGAAATATTAAAAGGACTTGATGTGTTGGAATGGCCACTCTCATGGATTCCAACTTGAAGCTGTTAGCGGATGACTCATCAGAGTTAGTGTATATAATTCTGTACAGACAAATTATTGGGTCATTGATGTATCTAACAAATACTAGGTCAGATATATGCTTTGCTGTGAACACCTTGAGTCTGTATCTAGTGAAAACTAGATGTGTTCACCTGATAGTTGCAAAGCATGTGATGAGGTATCTAAAGGGTACGATAGACTTTTATCTATGTTATCTTGGAGATCATGACTTTAGATGGCTACACAGATGTTGATTGAGCAGAAAGTGTATCAGACAGGAAGAGCACATCGGGAGGATATTATTGTATGAGATCTGCCATGATCTCATGGTTTAGCAGGAAGTAGTCTAGTGTGGCCCTTAGCATAGCTAAACCTGAATATATATATATATAGTTTCTTTCTCTGCTAGTTGTGAAGCGGTACGGCTATTTGACTTAGAGGTGGACTCAGCTGTGATCCTATGTGACAAACAGAGTTGTATCAAGATGGCAGAGAATCCAGTGTTCCATGATAAGTCAAAGCACATAGAGATCTGACATTTCTATATACAAGATATGGTGCGGAAAGGAACTATAAAGTTCAAATTTGTAACAAGTTGCCGATGTACTAACTAAACCTCTACCTCAAGTGAACAAGTTACCGATGTACTAACCAAACCTCTACCTCAAGTAAAGTTTGAGTATTTTCCGAGACAAGCTTGGTGTAGTTCAGAAAGACCCTCCTCGAAAGGGGGAGTGATGTGGTCACTTATGATGAGATTGCTTGCATCGACAGTGAGGTCAATGATGTGGATACCTATATTGGTGATGCCGATAGAGAGGTTGGTGGATGGTCCTTAGACATGATCTAAGTTGACGAGGGGATTGCACCATCCTTGAACACATGTTCTAAAAAGATCCGTAGACATATGTCTCCGAGAAAGAAGAGGGATTGCATCATCCTTGAACACATGTTCTAAAAGGATCCATAGACATGTGTCTTCGAGAATGAAGTCCTTAGTGGAAAAGTGGGGATTGTATCATCCCTGGACTTTAGTCCTAAAGAGAGCCGTAGATATGTGTCTTCGAGAATGAAGTCCTTAGTGGACAAGTGGGGATTGTATCATCCCTGGACTTTAGTCCTAAAAAGAGTCGTAGACATGTGTCTTCGAGAATGAAGTCCTTAGTGGACAAGTGGGGATTGTATCATCCCTAGACTTCAGTCCTAAAGAGATCCGTATACATGTGTCTTCGAGAATGAAGTCATTAGTGGACAAGTGGGGATTGTATCATCCCTAGACTTCATTCCTAAAGAGAGCCGTAGACATATGTCTCCGAGAATGAAGTCCCTAGTGGACGTGATAGGACTACATTGTCCCTGAGCGCTTAGTTCAAAATGTATGTGTGTGGATTAAATCATCCTTGGACATAGTCCTAAATGAATGGTGTGGATTAAATCATCCTTGGACATAGTCCTAAATGAATGGTGTGTATTAAATTATCCTTGGACATAGTCCTAAATGAATGGTGAGGATTAATCATCCTTAGACCGTAAATCTCGTAATTCCGAAAGGAAGGATTGTCTTAAAAGAGATTGAGTATGGATTAATCATCCTTAGACCATAAATCCCGTAATTCCGAAAGGAAGGATTGTCTTAAAAGAGATTGAGTATGGATTAATCATCTTTAGACCGTAAATCCCGTAATTTCGAAAGGAAGGATTGTCTTAAAAGAGATTGAGTATGGATTAATCATCCTTAGACCGTAAATCCCATAATTATGAAAGGAAGGATTGTCTTAAAAGAGATTGAGTATGGATTAATCATCCTTAGACCGTAAATCCTGAAAGGAAGGATAGTCTTAAACATGATTGTGATGAGATTGATCCCGTAATTCCGAAAGGAAGGATCATGTGTATTGCAGAGTATGCTTCTATTGTGTATACTTGACTAAGGAGGGTACTTGTATTGATATTGATGATATGTATTGATGAGGATATGTATTGATGAGGATACTTGTATTGATTGTATGTATACTTGTATTGATGAGGATACTTGTATTGATGATATGTATACTTGTATTGATGAGGATACTTGTATTGATGATATGTATACTTGTATTGATGAGGATACTTGTATTAATGATGTGTATACTTGTATTGGTGTGGATACTAATACTGATGATCTAGATGACGATGTTGATGATCGTGTGATGACGATGCTGCTGATCGTGATGATCTAGATGACGATGCTGATGATCGTGTGATGACGATGTTGCTGATCGTGATGGTCTAGATGACGATGTTGATGATCGTGTTATGATGTTGATGATCATGTGATGATGATGCTGATGATCGTGTGATGACGATGCTGATGATCGTGAGGATCCAGATGTTGATGTTGCTGTAGTTGTTCGAGTGTTGCAGAAGATAAAGACTCAGTACTGAAGATGTTGATGTTCCAGTATTGAAGATGTTCCAGTTACTGATGATGTTGAGAAAGCTTCCAATGATTTATAGATGTATCATGTATGATGTTTATGACTCCTTGCTCGTGCAGATGCTGTTATAATATCCTTCTCGTTAAGGGGGAGTGTTGAGATATTGTAACTTCTAAGAATATTATATTTGTACTTTATTATTCCGGAGATGTTTCATTCCTCCGTGAAGATCTTATTGTATATCCAGAGATGTTTATTCCTCCGTTGGAATGTCGTAACTTGGGTTATTATACTTCCCTAGTGGGGGTCGGCCCTGTATGTGTTATGTGGGTCAAAGGGTTGTTAGACTACCCTAGTGGGGTTGGCCCAGTCAGTTGTAGTGGGGTTTTTAACCCAATGGTAAAGTTGGGGCCGACCTAGTTAATATAAAGTATAAGTCGGAGATGTGTATAAATAGAGGAGGTGTGTTCCTCATTATACACACACTTCCCTCACTTGAAATGTAGCGCACTTGTGAGAGACAGGTCTGCTATGGAGGAGGAGGAGATCATGTATTTGGTTTGCATCTTTGTATATTGTTGGTCATCTATATTGAAGAAGCTTTGCTAGGTTTTCTACCCCATGAGGGTTTCCTAGGATAAATCTGTGTCTCTTGTGTTTATGCTGTGCTTGTTGTTTCTTCAGTGATCTTGTATATGTTATTATTGTGAAATGGAATGTAATGCTGATATTTTTTGTCTTAGCATATTGAATCTTAACACTTACCCCCTCACAAACCTCAGTTAATATCTGGATCTCCTCTTCAGTGTATTGGTCACCACACAGCTACCTGGAAATTTTATATTAAAATAATAAACATGCTATGTACATACTTCATAGAAAAAATGTTTAGAATGCAGCATGAGTTATAAATCTGGGCTAAGACTATTACAGAAAGTGTCCTTTAACCTAACCTACCTGAATTCTTTTGAACTATGTTTATTTGTTTTGGACTTATTTTATATAAATATATCCTATGCTAACTATGCTTACACTGTTGGTGCTACATGCTTAATGGTAGGTAAGATTTGTTCGATCTTTTCTTAGTCTAACATGGAAGGCTCATAGAGTTTCAAATTTTCTACATTTAGTACATTTTAAATGTAGATATATGAAGGTAGAGTGAGTCTATATGCATTAAAATCTATCTACTCCAACACTTTGAATAGATCACACTATAAATATTTAATATTCTTATTAGGACCCTACAACCTTTCATTGTTCAAATGCAACTAGGCTTGATCAACAATGTTGAATTCCTTTTCAATTTTATGTTGGTTATGCTGAGTCTTGTACTTTTGACGTGATTTATTCCATGCCTCTCATGCTTTCAAATGGATATACTTAATCTTATCAATCATTTTTTCAACATTTAATTCTTCTCTTGTTGTGTCTTCCCTTACTCATCCTTGGATTCCATATATAACATATAAACCCCAAGGTGGACAACATCGAATGCAAATTTCAAAAGGGGACTTGCCAATGGAAATGTTGATTGCTATATTATAAGAGTGTCAAATATAAATTACATTTTGATAGTATGTATGTGGATGATTTTTTTGGAAACCTTAAACTCAAACCAATATCCTATTCCTAATTCTATTTGACCATCCATTTAGAATCTGTCCATATTCTATCAAAGTGTACTCTAAAAAGTAAAAAGTATTCAGAAATTTGGTATCTCTGAGATGATTCTTCTTGTTGTCCCAAAGTGCACTTAATTTTAATTTTTTTTCAAAGAACATGATTATTGAATATTATCCCTTAATAGTCTTTTTATAAGACATCACAATGCACAACCTACTAAACATGTCCAATACTACAAAAATACGTTGTGCCTAATTCATATTTTGGGGTTTGCTAAAACAACAAAGCATGCATACTATGATAAACTAAGCCACATCTTCTTTCATTTTGGTGGTATACACATCCTTATGTAAGTTAACCACCTACAACTTTGTAGGTATAAGTTTCTCTAATAAGTTACAATATTTATTGCTTAGGAATACAAAAATATTTTGTTTTGATACACATCTTTATGTAAGTTAACCACCTACAATTTTTTTCACAAAATCTGAACAAACACATATAATGGATAGTAGGTCAAACAAACCTTTAACCTAAACTTATCCTTGACAAACCACCTACAACTTTGTGATAAAGCACATGGTAGTTAGGCTGTATGGTAGTTTGGCTTTCTATCGCTTCTTTTTGCGAACTATTATGTAATGACTACGATTATTATGAAATGAAGATTGTTATGTATTAGATTTTTAAATTTTATTATGTAATGACGAGTATTATGAAATGATAATTGTTATGTATTAGATTTTTATATTTTAAAAAATTAATAAGTTTCATGTGAGGATGATAATTCAAAATAACCCCCATACGCTTTTTAATAAAATATTCCATTTTCTGGGATATTAAATATAACCCACAACGCGGAGCTTCTATGGAATCTGGCTGAATATGACTTAGAGCAGTATAGCTGCCATGTAGATCATAGCCAAGGCCAAGAACAGGAGGAGCACATTCAAGAAATGTCTTCTCAACGGTCACAAATTCAAAAGAATAACTGAGAACCAGAGGAGGAGCACATTCAAGAAATATCTTCTCAACGGTCACAAATTCAAAATAATAACTGAGAAGAACAAGAAACGGACGGACTACTGAACCAACCAGAGGAACACTACGGAGATGATGGACTAGTCAGCAGGAGCCAAATGCCGAAGTCGAAGCTTCTAATCAGGAAATCCGTCAAGAAAATAAAGAAATATCTGGGGAAACTGAACTATATATTCACGAAATTGAAGAAGCTATATTAAATTCGGGGTTCATATCTGCGTCTTCAGATTCAACCTCATCTCATCTTACTGGTTCCAATTTAACCATGAATTCCTCATCATGACAAAATATGTTCTTCCACAACGTCGCATGAAAATTGTAAAGAGGTCGCAGAAATCAGCGAAGATCGAATGGAAATATTTTGGCTAGTGGCCAAAACTATTCCGGCAGATTCAACAAGAAACAAGAATCTAGACTATATTGGCTGAAATCAATTAGAAAATATTTACTGATGTAGCATTTTTTTTCGAATTAAAAAATATTTACTTATGTAGCATTTTTTTCGAATTAAAAAATATTTACTGATGTAGAAAATATATATTTATTAAATAGTATTTGTTTTATGTTTATACTAATTCGTTTAATGTTTGTATTAATTCAATCTTGATTAAGATTTAAATAAGCTTAATTTAAGTGGTTGTTAAAAAAAGATATGTTTATTAAATAGTATTTGTTTTATGTTTATATTAATTAGTTTAATGTTTATATTAATTCACCGCACTTAACTTGTGAACTATTGGTGTTCACCCGCCACAAATTAAGTGGTTGTACTAGTTGGTATGAGACTAATAAGAGGAGAAAACGACAGAAGGAAATGGCATGACGATGCTCCATTAAGGTTCAAGGTCAATCAAGTTCTCTTTATTAAAACACATTTGAGTCAAGCCATCGTGGTCGGCTCTGTGTGGTCCAAAACTACCATGGTTTCATACGGAGGGCGAGGCAAAGTCTCAAGAAGCTTGAAAGCCATAAAACATCCTACAATTCTTGTAAGGCTGAAGCACACGAGCTGAAAACATAGATTGAAGAAACCCAACTTTGAATTTCTAGTTGCAGACCAGATCCCATACAAGAGCATCATGTCACTTACAAAAATTGAACCTCGATCACTTACAATCATTTCTCCCAACCATCAAAACTACTGTTTACTACTACTTTTTTATAAACATTTATTATGTTGTATATTTTTACTCAAATTAAATATATAAAATATAAAAAAAAATATTTATGTTGTATATTTTTATTCAAATTAAATATATGAGTTATAAAAAACAAAAAGAGACAAATATATCATGTTCCCTCTCTATTAACCAAGAAATATATATATTTATAGGTTGGAGAGTCACTTCCATAACGGACTCTAGTTAACAATATGGGTTTAAAAAAATAAAATTGATCACTTTAAACTCGCACTATGGGTTTAAAAAAATAAAATTGTTCACTTTAAACTCGCACTTGATTGAACATAAACATTATATTTAATTCATGTTTTTTATGTTTATCTTCTTATTGAGTTTTATTCTTGTTTTTAATGTTTATATTCTTATATAATCTTACATTCTCCATTTTGTTGTCTTGGTTTTCTTGTGATTCATTTCTTCATCTTCATTTATGTCTTCGTATGATTGGGTTTCATTTGGCTTGATCATCATTGATCCTCTTTCTTTGTTCACAATATTTATGTTATATTATTGTTTTGATGGTGTCATTTTATTTTATTTGCTTTTCTTATTATAAATAATTAAATAATTATGGTTTTTTTTCTTACCTTCAACTATTACAATTCATCAAGTGATTTCAATGTATCACCAAACAGACATTAATCACATGATTTTTGGTTGATTATGAACCTTTTTCTATCTTGATAAGTGATTTCGTCTTGACACAAAACTTGTAGTAAGTTTTAGGGCACCACGAACTTTTCACTCTAAGTGGTTTTGGCCAGGGTATTTTTTAAGGAATATAATATTATACTTAAGTATAGTATTCTAGGTGATTATGTTGGATTGAAAAAAACATATATATAAATAGGTAGGCGAATATTAATTATGAAACATACAATTTACTACTCAAATTTGTAAATTTTAGCTAATATTATGATAAAAAACATATTTTATGTAAATATAGGCTATATGAGAGACTAAAAATGACCAAATAGCGAATTTATTTTTTGAAAAAAAACCCAAAAAATATCCAATTGGAGAAATTTCACCCCTAAAAATTTCGATGGTTCCGGCATACCAAGAACTTTGCACTACAAAGTATTTTTTAGAGCTACATGAACTTTTCACCAGAAGTGGTTTTGGCTTACCATGAAACTTGCACTATTAAATTGTTTTTAGAGAAACAGGAAATTTTCACCATAGCATGTGGCATCTAAAAATTGATTTACAATGCCCACACTCATTGGGGATTTCTTCACTATGGGCTTCATCGTCGAAAATTTTGCTTCTTCCTTTTGTTCCTATATAAAACTAAGTATTGAGTTCCATATAAAAATAAATTCATTTATTGAGATGCATGAGTGCCATCCATTGTACTCACTAGTTCTCTAGAAAAACCTTTTCACTTACAGAGTTCACCGACATGTTAGACTCCCCCATAATCATAACTTGGTTCCAACCATATCTTATTTTTTATTACTTCAATCATTCCCACTGTGCAATTAAAGATTCAACATCAAATTAACATATGTGTACACAGTACCCATCCAAGTGGTTCTTCCCACAACTTGATCCTACTTCCTCTATACATGATAGGGATAACTGAATGTGCTATCGCACTACAATATATATGCCTATATCAAACAGATTGCAGCAAACCTAAGGAATTCAACCTAATTCTAGCATTTGATGTTCCTTGTTAGAGAAGTTTGTTCTAACAATGAAATTATATTGAGTTATCTAAACTCAATATTGATAGTTTTTTCCTTGACCATGACATAAATTCATGTGTGTTATTTACCACCAAAAAATGCAGTCTATACTCTCCTTGCAATTACAACATCCTCATTCTCTAATGGAAAATAATAACCTCCCACTTAGCTTTTCAATACTTTCTCTAAGGGTTTGCGCACAAATTGAGGGACCCTTTAGGTGCAATTCTACACCTAAATATGCATGTATTTCACCGCTCTCTACAGCATGACATACATGACCATTATTGACGAAATTTTAGGCATAGATAGAATTTTTTATGCAGATTCCAAATATGTAATTCTAAAAAAAAAATATTGATATTTTCTATTTATTTCCTAATTTTCTTGTTTCATCACTCTGTTGGTCAAAAAACATACTGTTAGTGTTTATTCCGTAACTTTTTCATTTCACAACCATTTAAAAAAAACATTGTATGCTGCACTAGAAGACATCGACCTCTACATGCTATAAAAAATCCAAGTCGAAATAACTGCATTAAGACATTCAAAGGATGCACCCACATTTGAGGTATCGCTCTTGAGGTTTGATCACTTACATAATTAAAAAAAAAAAAAAAATTAAACATTTAATTTTGGAAAAATAGCATTGCACTGGTGCTACGGGTTCTATACATGTCTACCAATTTTTGTATCCCGAAACCATCATTTAGGCATTGAAAGGCTACACCCACAAAAACATATACCTTATAATTTGCCAAAAAAATAAAAAGTGACTGTTAGAAAACATGAAATTTGACATAGTTATGTAAACTTTCAATACTTAAAACTTATATATTCAGAAATGTGACTCAATTTCCCACATTGTTTCATCTTTTTTACTTGATGCAAGATATCTTGTGTAAGAATGCCAAAAAAAGCAAGTAAGTTTACGGATGCCTAATTTTTCATTTTTTTATTGCATCTAATGCGCCAAAAGCGACCCTCATTAGCTTGCACATGCCCCTAAGCATATATTTTGAAGACTCATTTCTTTCAACAAAGGTATTCCTTGCTGAACATCCTCCAATGACATCAAAGACCTATCATGCATGAAGATAAGAAATACTCTATTGCATTCTCATCACAAGTATCCCTTACTTCCAATTTTCATCCTTGTAGATATTCTCGAGCTATAATGAACTTCCACTTTTCTCTAGATTTCTATCCCAAATTTTCTTCATTGTGTTTCTTGAAAAACATTCCTTCAACTTGCATCCATTTATCATGAACAAACTACAACGAAATGTAGTGTCAACTTACTTGCTTCACATTGCTCACTACCTACAAAGAAAGAAAAAAAAATATGATAGGGACATGGAAACCCCATCAATATTTCATGTTCTTTAACATGTATATGCATTACTACAACTACAACATCTTCGTTATTTTCTTCCATGATGCTCACCAAATACATACTCAAAATGCTTACAATATACGTTGTCATCACAACAACTTGGAAACTACATATCTCAATATTTACAACTGTCAACATGTTCACAATACCATGGTATTTGCACACACTCCGTCCTCCAAACAATTGGAGTAGATTCTTCATGTAACATCTTGTTATGAGTGTTACATTTCTCTTTTACCAATTTACAAATATGTTAAAATAAATTTCATCATTCATTACTTTTCTCACTTGTGTTCCTCCATTTTTTATTTTTTTAGAATAGCATTAATGACTACCAACTTTCCATTTTGATTATTCACTAATTATAATATTTATTTCAATTTCATTATCAAACTACTTGAGCCAATTCTTTGTATTTGTACATTCTTTCACTAACCAAGGATTTCTTGTCTTTGTCTACATCACAACGTATATCTCTTCAAACTTCACCTTAACCTTGATGACCATACGCATTAACATTGGATAGAATGTAAGGTAATGCTAACCATGCACCCTAACCATTCCTCTAGCTTTTGGAATCGATTTGCTTCACTTTTATTTGTCCAACTATGTTTCTTCTTGCTATAAGCAGTGCCTTTAAAAAACAACATTTTTGATGGGTTTTCCCATGCACAGAATCTCAACTAGCCCTTTGCTCGATTTCTTTGATTCCTTTTCCTTTTCACCTTCACAACCTTCGGTGAGTCCATGGATAATTCAAGGCCATTTTATGATGTTTTCTTTTAATCCTTTCCTTTTTTCTTTCAAATTCAAATAAAAAACCTCACATTAGTAATATGTACTCATTCCAATAAGAGGGACAACTAATGAAGGAGCATCGAGTTGAGGCTATCAAAGGTGACTCATTGAAGGTTAGTCATTGGATCTGGAAACTGAAAGTGCGAGTTGAAGGTTTTGATGAAGGACGCGTTTTCATCATATCATAAGTTGATGTATGAGAGGAATTATAGCAGAGGATTGCACTGATTGAGTATTTGTGAGAGGCTGAAATGACAAAACAAAATATCGTATTGGGAGAGCTATATTGAAATTTGGAGCATTAGAATATTGCATTAAAGATAGGATTTTGGGAAGTCTGATATGAGAGAGTTGATAATTTGAAACCGATGAAGTTGAGGGGTCAATAAAGAAGGAACCCGACAATAGAGAGGGTTTGAGGGCTGAGCAATTTATGAAAATTTAGTACAATTTTTACATAATTTATTGAAGTATTTTGATGGCCATCAACCGCATGATTGAGGCCTAGTTTTGCCTAAGCGTTGAATATATTAACATGATTTCTCATTTAATTTTATTAAGTTTGAAAATAGAATTTATTTAATGAACCAGGGAGGTGAAGGTGCACAAAGTGTAAGGAAAATTTTAGAGAGGAAAGGTGGTGGAGAAGATTCTAAAGGAATCTCTTAAAAAAATATAGAGGGATGAGGATGAAGAGAAACAATGGTAGAGAGCAAAAAGAGAGATGGAAAACAAAATTCTGGCAATAAAGGAAAAGAAGAGCTATTTTTGAAATATAGTTTGAGTTTAAAATCCACTTGATACTGTGAATAGGGGTTGAGATATTGAGACTCCATGATTGGGAGCACATTGTAATTGTACAATTGAGTTTAATGAAAATGATAAATTTCCTGAGTCTCTATGTTGTTCTAATTCATTTGTTGTTTGTCTGTTAAGAACCCGTGTCAACCCTTCTCTTTACTTTGTTAGTATGTTGTTGTTGGATGCATATTCTTTGTAAGTTGTCTCGTAGTATTTGTTGATCCATAGTTTGTATTATCCCATGGTATTGACCCATAGTATTGGACGCATATGCTTTGTAAGTTGTCCCGTAGTATTATATGTTCCATGGTATTGACCCATAGTATTGGGAATAGACTTAGTATATAAGTGTGTGTTGAGGCCAATGAAGGCACTGGGAAGTTATTTGTATTGAGATTTATCAAAGGAGGTTTCCCCCTTGAAGTGAACCGTGATAAATAAAATATTATTTGATCTAATATATCATGCATTTTATCAATTAATTGTTGCACGTTCCTCACATTTGGTATCAGAGCACTTTCTTGGGCTCGTTGGGTGGAATTTCAACCAATTTTTTTCTCGCATCTGTCGCAAGTTTGGATCTGGGAATAATCCCTATCCTCTTAACCGTGGGAATTACTTTGGCATAATCCCTAAAAATCATTGTGAGGAGTACCACAAGAACCCTGAAGTAGCTGGCCCATTGAGAGGACCTGCCAGCAAAAATGACAATGACCTCTACCTGATTGACTAGTTCACACCCGTGAGGTAAACCAAGAGCTGTCGTTTGTGGAAAATTAGTTATCAATTTTACCTAAGCCGTGGAGTGAGGGGTACTCCCCCAATATGCAAGCCGTCAAACAAAATTGGTGGCCGAGTGAATCCCCTGAACCGTTAGGAAGCCAAGCATACCTGGGATCCATATCTATTTTCAGCTGCTAAATCGTAGTTTTCATTTGTCCATACCTCTTCCTGATCACTTATGCCCCATTCCAGATCCATCTGTTTCTGATCACTTCCACGTCGTTGAAAATCCATCTGTTCCACTCACTTTCACGCCGTTGAAGATCCATCTGTTGCCGATCACTTTCGTGTCGTTATAGATCTATCTGTTTCATATCACTTCTGCGTCATTGTAGATCCATTTGTTTCTACTCACTTCCACACCGTTGCAGATCCACTTGTTTCCGATCACTTTCACACCATTGAAAATCCATTTTGAAAAAAAACAAAAAAAACTCCTGGTTATGGTTGTCACCCGCACTGGAGCACAAATCATGGAGGAATAACTTGCAGCCCTCAAAACCAAACTCCAAGATTTGGCTGAAAAATTTCTCAGCCTCCATCTTCAGCATTCAACCATAAGCACTGGGTTCTCTTCTTCCATCAATTTTCGTGGGTCGGAGATTGAATTTACTCACTTCAATGGTAATGATCCGACTCGATGGATATACTGAGCAAAACAATATTTCATTATGCATAATAATTTTGATGTCCAAAAATTTCCACTTTCCTCCTTTCATTTGGAACAAGAAGGCCTTCAATGGTACTGTTGGTATATCATGGCTCATGACGAGCCAAAATGGACAGATTTTTTCCAACTCCTTTTGCAACGATTTGTTCCTAGTGCTTTTGATGAGTTCACAGGAGCACTCACTAAAATTCACCAAATTGGTACTGTGAGCGAGTATCAGACAGAATTTGAGAAACTAGCCAATCACACAGAATGATTATCTAATGACTTCTACACGATTTGATTTATCAGTGGTCTTAAGGATGAAATCTGCTCAGAGGTTAAAATGTTCTATCCCAAAACAATGATGGGAGTCCTAGGGTTGAATAAGCTGGTAGAGGACAAGATCACAACCCAGCAACGCTCCAAATCCACTTTTGTTCCATTCAGAAATATGGTTTCCCAACGACCTCCCATCACGCCAGCTCCTTGCACAACTTCTATCAAGCATTTGTATAAAGCATAGATGCGGGCACTTAGAGAAAAAGGGATTTGTTATAATTGTGATGAGAAATTCACTCAGGGACATAGATGTGTTGAGAAACAACTCTATCTCTTAGATGTGGATTCTTCGCTTGCCTCTGAACTTGGTGTAGAAGCTCCAGATACACTAGATGATCATGTTGACATTTAGTAACCACCTGTTGACCCTCTGTATCTGAACGACCCACCAGAGATATCTCTCCATGCTTTAGCCGGAGTCACCACCCCACAAACAATGCAAGTCATGGGTTACTTCAAGAAGATACCTCTTACAATACTCATTGATTCTGGTAGGAATCATAACTTTATTGACCCTTAGATTGCCAAACAAGCTGATTGCTTTGTCCATCCTTGTGCCAACTTTGAAGTCATGATTGCCAATGGGGGCACCTTACCTTGCAAGGGGAAGTGTTGCAATGTGCGTATCTCTATGGAAGATTATAAATTGAACTCTGACATGTTTTCCTTTTCCTTAAGCGGATGTGATGTGGTTTTGGGTGATCAATGGTTACGCACACTTGACCCCATCTTATGGTATTTTTCTGAACTTTGGATGCAGTTTTCAGTCAATGAGAAACAACACACATTTACGAGCTTACAACTAGGGTCTCTCCGCATCATCAATTCACATCACCTGGAAAATATCCTTAAGAATAATTCACATGGTGTCATCGTTCAGCTCCATTCCATTCATATGCACCCATCAATGGTCTGCACTACTTACTTGGATCGATATCTAGGTGTCTTTGATGAACCAGTGGACTTGCCACCTTCAAGAGACCTTTCAAGTAAGAATTTAGTTGCATCTACATCTGAGAAGGAAATGATGGCTATTTTGCATGCAGTATAGAAGTGGAAGCCATACCTATTAGGGAATTATTTTTGCATCAAGACTGATCACCAGAGTTTGAAACTTTTCCTAGAACAACGGGTCTCCTCCCCAGCACACTTGAAATGGGTTATCCAACTCCTGGGCTATGCCTACGTGATCACTTACAAGAAGGGTAAGGACTATCTGGTGGTGGATGCTTCTTCTCGCACATTTGATGCCCCTGTTTCTCTTTCACCGATTTCTATGCTTGTTCCAAATTGGTTGCAATCTATTCAATAGGGCTATGTCTTCTATGAACTCCATGCTTCTCCATCAGAAGGGTACTCTGGGTTCCTCAAAACGTATGACCGGGAACAATGTAACTTATTTTGGCAGGGACTGAAAATGACAATTCAAAATATGGTGGTTGACTTTGATACTTTCCAAGTCAACAAGGGTGAAACGACACTCCTTCTGGGACTACTCGAACCCTTTCCCATCCCTACATAGATTTTGACAACTATTTCAATGGATTTCCTTGAAGCGATCGAGTGGTACAATACAACATCTAAAATGAAACCATAAGGAGCAATCTATGGACAGACACCGCTAGTTCTTCTTCCATACACCCTTAGTAGTTCCCCAGTCCAAGAAATGGACTCGGTTCTTTGGAACCATGATCAAATTCTTCTCATTTTGCAGGACAATCTTCACATGGAAAGAATTTGAATGAAACAACAAGCCGATCAGCATCATTCTGAGCGCACTTTTCAAGTAGGTGATATGGTTCTTCTTC
Organism: Larix kaempferi; assembly: GCA_027924585.1. NCBI lineage: Eukaryota > Viridiplantae > Streptophyta > Pinopsida > Pinales > Pinaceae > Larix > Larix kaempferi. Next base: position 4,487,331 of record BSBM01000068.1, on the reverse strand, counting down.
GTCTACAACCTTCCAAGCAATCGTCCCTGAAAATCAAAAGGCATCAACTTCTCTCTCAATATATCACAGAGGTATTAATTCAGTGGCACAAAATGCAACCCGAGGATGCTATAGGGAAACCACTCCTTCAGATTCCGCATCAATTTCTACATCTAAAGCTTTGAGGACAAAGATTTTTCTAAGGGAGAGGGGATGTTAGGAACCCATGTCAACCCTTCTCTTTACTTTGTTAGTATATTTTTGTTGGACGCATATACTTTCTAAGTCGTCTCGTAGTATTTGTTGATCCATAGTTTGTATTAGCCCATGGTATTGACCCATAGTATTGGATGCATATGATTTGTAAGTCGTCCCATAGTATTATATGTTCCATGGTATTGACCCATAGTATTGGGCATAGACTTAGTATATGAGTGTGTGTTGAGGCCAATGAAGTCACCGTGAAGTTATTTGTATTGAGCTTGCTCAAAGGAGGTTGCCCCCTCGAAGTGGCCCGCAATCAATAAAAAATTAAGTGATCTAATATATCGTGCATTTTATCAATTAATTGTTGCAGGTTCCTCACATTGTCTGTGCACTCTAACCACAAAATGTTAAGTTATACCAAGTTAGGTATTAGAGTGAGTTGTAACTTGCAAGAGTGAATAATTATAGCTGAGGGAAAATGTTGAGTAGGTTGTTTTGAAGAGATATAGTTCTAGTAGGGAGATTGTTGGGTATAAATATAAAAGAAAAAGGTTTGAAAGAAGAAATTATGGCCAACATAGGATTACATTTTTAGGGTTGAGGTAGAAGACAATGAGGTGGTGCTAAATTTGGTGGTGTTATACTTGAGGAGTTATTTCAAGCAATAAGGGTTGTCCAAGCTAGATTGGAAGCCATTGAGACAACTCAAAGAATATGAGTTGCAATTGAAGATCAGGTTACGAGTGACGATAAAGTAGAGATTAAGGCTCCCCAAGAAGAGGGTGAGGAAATTGAAGACCCTATTAAAACAATTATTAAATCCCCAACATGTTGGAATTGATTTAATACTGAGAGGGGGGCGAATAAGTATTAGCGTAGTTATCAACAATTTTTACCTTCTTTAAAATATTATCCTTTTACTTAATCTTTATCTTCAGTTATGTATCATAAACTAAGCATCCACATATATGCACCATCATAAACAACACATAACACACAAGATTTTATGTGGAAACCCAAACGAGAGAAAACCATGAAATGCTTCTTTATAATGAGATATAATACATTCAAGGAAGAACCAACTTCCTATGTTTACCAGAACCGATTGGAAGGAGGCACCAACCCCCTGGTTTTATAGTCTTCTACCTAAAGGAAGCTACAAATACTTTTGTTTCTGAAACACCAATTGGAAGGAGGCATGGATCCCCTCTCTTCTTTTTGTTTTTGAGGAACCAACCTGAAGGAAGATCCAACTCCCTGTCTCCTTGTTATTTTACAGGCACCAACCTGAAGGAAGCTCCAAATCCCTATCTCATTTTCCCGTCTGACTGCCCTGAAGTCCAATATGTGTTGTTGTCTTATTGAACTTCCAATCCGTTCACTCTTTTGATCTTCTTCTAATGATTCTGTTGTGCGTTGTCTTCGTATGCAGTCTATACTCTCTCACTGTGCTACATGCATCACTTGAATTCTCAAAATTCTCAAATCATGCTTCTACTGATGACTTACTTCATGTAATGTGTTCTCGCTGATACTGGAGTCTACGTTACTCGTTATCTCAACATTTTTCTTTGCGTGACAACAATACCCAACTGATAATGTGCTTTCAATTGATAGTTTTGTCTTCTGAAATGAAGCACTCATAACAAATGGAACAACGCATTTACTCATGTGTCCATTCTATTTAAGTGTTGCAGTCTCTTCGACAATCTAGGACATCGTGTGCTTCAAATTATTAGTTTGTTTTGTTTAACATACTCATTTTAGATCATCTTCATCACAATGCACCTATCGGATCCTTTTGTTGTTTTTTCATTGCGCATCATATGGGAGTTCTCAACTTCACACAATTTCACTTCTGCTTATATGCATCAGCTAGACATCTGTGCATTGTTTAATAAAATTCGGTTCTGTCTCTACAACATTTATGACTATTGGTGTGTTAACTGTAAATTGTCCTTTGAAACATCAAGCACTTGCACATACTTCTGTATTTATTCCTTTCAATGCTCGTGCATGTGTCACAAATATACAACATCATTTTGCGCACCATCAAAACTTCATTATGCTGCATGTGCACATTCGGATCCTTGCTAGATCATTCTATTATGTCCACAAGCCCCTTGATGCCCTAAAAATCAAAGTGAAACTTTTACACGAATCTCTTATGCTCTCACCATCAAGATTACCTCAAATATCCAACTTGCATCTCTATTTATACAAGTCCTCGATGGATTGTATGTCCACAAGTTGGTCATGGCATCCCTTCTTCCATACTTCATGGATTGTGCATATGTCACGCCATTTTTCGTGCTATTGATGTGTCATCTTTGGTGTGTCAAGCACCCTCATTGTCCACAACTTAGTGGGACTTTACACCTTGGTGGTGTACCCTTGCGATCTTGATGTACCATTTCCTTAAGGTATGTGCGCAATATTATACTTCATCTTCATGTGTCTATGACTTGTGATGTACCATCCTTTGTGGGTAATGCGCCCTTGCGGTATTAAGACTTTGTGGGATCTGCGCATACTTCAACTTCTACTTTGTGGGATTATGACCATTTCCTTGTTATCACTTGTGGGAATTGTGCACCTTCTATACTTCCATCGGCTGTGGAATTTGATCATAGATGTTATTCAACCGATGTACCCTTCTAGGAACTTATGCGCATTCCACTTTCTAAAAGCATCTTATGATTGGATAAGTTTGTGCACTTTCAAGACTTTCCAACCATTTTTCGTGTCTAATTTATTGTGCACTTCCAACCATTCAAAAATCAATGCTTGGGTTTTCTTGCATACTCATACCATTTCTTCAACCAAATCCTTGGCTGCTTGTGCACCTGCACCATTGTCCAAACAAATCCTTTGACTGCTACAATGAGAGAGTATGACTTGGTGGACTTGACATATGCTCAAGGACCACATGCTGTAGGATACATTACTTTTTTCCTTTCTTGAACTGGATCTTCATGATGTATCCTCTTATGTGTTTCTTCAAACTCATCATGCATGATGTATCCTTGGACTCACATCTTCATACTGATTTCACTTCTGGATATACTTCTTCAAACTTGCATCACTAATACAAAAATTTAAATTAATGACTAAAAAAATGACTAAAATTCAACTATAAACAACTATTTTTGAGTCGGTGACTAACAGTATCCGATTTCCACTATCTTATCTCTAGTCGTATTTCATTAGTCATTAATTGGTTGACTTATTAGTCATTGATTTAGTCATTGATAGTCACTGATTAAGTCATTGATTTAGTCATTGATACTCACTGATTTAGTCATTGATACTCACTGATTTAGTCATTAATTGTCACAATTAATGACCAAATATACGACTAAATGAACTACTAGATGATAACATATTAATGACAAATCTAAATACAACTAAACGTTAGTCACGCTATAAGATACTGGAAATTAGCTACTAATAGTCATATATATATGAATTTAGTCATTTTATTAGTCACTAATTTATGATAGGGTATGGAGGAATCGAACCACCAATCTCCTACCTATAATTAGGCAGGTGCTCTACCATTGAGCTAGCACCCTTTAAGAAGTTGTTATTGCTTGAAAATAATGATATTCAAACAAATTTTGCATGGCAACAAAATGAATGTCAAACATATTCAAGAATAATGCTTCAAGTACTAAAAGAATTCTAAGATATAGCAGTTCAACTGTGACAATGATGAAAATTCAAAGAAAAATGATCTTACAAACTACGCATGAGTACAATAATCCATGGTTGTACAAATTATTAAGAACAAAAGCAAGTTGTTTCCCTTCACAGACAGAAAAGAATACAAGATCCAACTTGCAATAAATTTGTTTTAATTATCTATCAATTGTTGATCTCTCGACAGCTAGAGACGTTTGCCTGTGTGAGATCCAAAATACATACAATTATCTTCAACTTCACTTCTTCAAAACCAGTTGCAGTAAAAATTATTCTAGGAATTGTCTTATGAGCAAAAACCACTTTTTTGAACAACAGGCTGCCATTTCATTTGTATAGTAAATGGAGTAAAGTCAATTGTTTTTCATAGAAAATAGAAAATATAATCTCCTTAAAAGCAAGATGTCACAATGAGGACTCTATCTAGGATGCTCTATTCTTGAGTATAGGGGAAGTCATTTTGTCGAAAACCCTCTTTCAAGGCTACGCTGCATCTTAGGAAAGAATTCCATGTAAAAAAAGAAACATATCAGTCTCTTTGTGGTTCAACAATTTCATGAAAACAAGGCTTTGCTTGATAAATATGCTTAAGATGCTGGAAAGATTTTAAAGCCTGGAGCCTCAACACAATTGTTATGAAGATGGGTTAGTGATGCGAATGCATGCAACCCAGAAATTACAAATGTCCAGGCCTAGGCAAAAGCTTAATTGAAAATGGAATTATCATTGGCACTATTGACTCTAAGAAATTCTTTAGAAACAACAAATAAAGTGTGGCATATAGTTCTTTGATATCGTGGATCAAATGCAATCAATGAGAGGTTAATAAAATTTGATATTTAAATTTTTGATATTAAAATATCTGAGTCACTCAAACAGGGAGAGGTCATACGGTAATGCCGCCACAAGTAAAGAGGCAAACAATAATATAATATGGTTGAAGGTTCAATCCATATGCAACAAAAATTTCAAATAAATAAATGATGGGTATGAGTATTTATAATTTTATATGCTTGCAACATGCAAACTTCTGGATACAATTCACTTGGGCATGAATATATTGAGCATATTGATAGATATGCTCAAGATGCTTGCAATATTTTATAGCCTGGAAGTCTGGAGCCTGACCAAAATTGTTATGAAGAAGGGTTAGTGATGTGAATGCATGCAACCCAGAAATTAAAATGTCCAGGTTCAGGAACTGAAAATGGCATAATCATTGGCATTGTTTCTCTATGGAGACAAGACATACAAGACATTGTTTAGGAATAACAAGTAGAGTGTGGGATGTAGTTCTTTAATGCCCCTTTTCAAATGCAATCAATGAGGTTTATCAAATTTGATGTTAAAATATCCGAGTCACTAGAACAGAGACAAGTCATACGTTAATGCCCACACAAGTAAACAAGAAAACAATAATAGAATATAGATGAAGGTTCGATACATATGAACAAAATTTTCAAATAAATACATGATATGCATGAGTATTTATATGCTTGCAAAATACAAACTTCTATATACAATTCACTTGGCCATAAAAAATTGTGAGTTCATCTACGGTGTTGATTTCAAAACAATGAATGGACAAGGTATATAGTTACAACACTCTATCATGACTTGAAAAAACCAGTATTTTCCCAATGTTCTATCACCTATGCCCAATAAAATAGACAATAGGAACGTGTCTCAAACCAACAAGATTACTAATAGTCACAACATGTAATTTGAATTATGTATCACCACTTAACTTTATCATAAAACAACAGGATCATAGAAAAAGTAGAATCTCAATTAGATTCTATTATCCCTAAAGTTGAACCTAGACTACTGGGGTTCAAGCTTAAGGAAATCTTAGATAGTAGACATAGGACATCTACATAGTAATTCTATCATTTTTGGTGGCAAATGAATATATGACCAAGGTTGGATATTTAAGATCAAATGACAAGGATAATATAAAGTTTCAGTACTTGAACAAGAACAAAAAATGACTGTGATAATGATTTTATGAATGTAAGAGCTCAGGTTTCAATTCAGAATAGGGGCATAGTTATATACTAATCAAAAGAATCACAACATGAGATGTTAAGATCATGCATAGAAAAAATATTGACAGTATATACTTCATAAATTAAAATAAGATAGGCTCAAAGATCATAATTCATTTAAAAAACAGTCATTTCTGCAAAAAATAACATAAAAAACTGTATACATGCCTATATATAAGCTTTAGAATCGAACTTGCATTATATTGTTTCAAGTTCCAACCCTTTCTAATTCATTACTATTTGATATATATACAATTTTGTTTCAAAATAAAACAGTTTGGAGATCTTATTCTATTGGATCGAATCCCTCCAAAAATGGAAAAGACCTTTGAACTTCAAGACTCTCGAATCATTAACATAGGAAAAATAAAAACAACAAACTCCCACCTATGAGTCCTTATCATCCTAACTTAGCAATGGACTAGATGCTTCTAGAAGACTCAGCTAACATAGCTAAATCATCAAGAACCTGTGATCTTTTCTGTAGCCTAGTGTACTCAGCATCAGCATTTCGCTCCCGACCTTGCAATTCATCCAGTTGGGTTTTCATTTGTTTCCATTGCTTGTGCATGGCCCTTTTCTTCTGTAATGTCTCTTTGGATATGGCTGCCAACTTCTGATAATCTACATCTTTTATCCCTAAGTCTTCTCGCAACCTTTTATTAGCCAACATTAAGTTTTCATTTATATTTTGTAGGTATTGGCACTGTTCTTTATAAGTCTGCAGAGTTTTCTTGACTTGGTCCAATTCTGGGACTATTTCCATCTCTTCAATATTCATTGCAACATCCTCCTTTTGCACACCTTTCGAACTTGATGCCTCATTTCCAAAATTAACCTGTTTTTTCACATAGAATGCCTCGGGTATATGCCCTGTATTCCCATGCAAATCTAAGAAGTTTTCATTCTCAGCAATAAAAGTATCAGCCACTTGAATGTCTTTCTCATTGTTAGAGTCATTAACAGGAATGATTTCATCTTTTTTCACAAGCTTATTCATCAATTTAATTTCTGCAACCACCTTTGTTCTCGAACTCGTTCTAGGCCCTAAATCCAAATTTCCTGTACTTAGGGTTTTGATTTTCTCATCTTCATCGGAATTTGGATTTTTAATAGTTAAACTGAACATATGTGATGTCTCCATATTAGACTGCTAGGCCTCTGTCTTACCTTCACCATCATTCGATGTGGCTTGCTCTGCTTCATCATTTATTTCAGGCTCTTCAGTATGCACATGTTTGTCTAACAGCTTTGTCTTATCCCTTTTTCCTTTGGCCGGTTTCTTCTTTTTCTTCACCTCATACCTTGACTCGAGAATGAAATTCTCCCAATCTTTCCCTACATGGTTCAAATGATGAATTACCAAAAGCTTGATAAGACCTTTATGAAAGATGGAGCTGTCTGTATGCTTTGGGTGGCTTTGAACCCACAAAACCATTTTCTGTAAACTTCTCAGCAAATAGTATGGCAAATTCAATTTCTTGCTTCCATGCAAATGCATTAACAACCGAATATGGCGTCTTAATACTTTATCATAACAACCATCACAAGTAATGTAATTCTGTATCATTTACAAAGGGATTCTCCAATTGGGTTTCACCTTGCTGATATGCACTCCATTTTGCCAATTCAAATCTTCAAACCCTGGCAACAAAAAGTCACTGTAATCCCCTTCAAATTCCTTTTGCTTAAACCATTTCTCACCTTCTGCTAGAACACCAATGACTTCTGCTATGGATTGTTCATTAACTGTAACTTTAAAGGTTTTTAAATCAACAACTCCATCCTTATAGTTTTTTATGAAAGCCTTGGTTACCTGGAGGTTGTAACCCTTTAATATTTCGCAGAAAACAAGCCAACCTGCATCTCTCATCAATTTTGTTGACCTGGGGAACTGAGTAATCCACTCGATATTATTTGGTTCAGTCCTGCAAATGAGACCACCTGGTTTCTTCTTCTCTTGGCCCTGTGAAGTTTCTTCCATCTTTTACCCTAACCAAAGTAGAATGAATCAGCGCTGAAGTAACCATAAACTGCAGGGTTCATTCCCGATGCTGAATACCTTTGTCCATGAAATCTTTTAATCTCGATTCTTGGAGAGTTGTACACATCACTATGTACTGTTCAACTTATATCTGGCATGTGTAATGGACTGCCACACCTCATGGGGGTACAAGATGCATGAATAATCATAATTCATTTCGAACTATGATAAATCCAAACTGTAATTGCAAACTTAAAACCCCTATATAAATTATTATTTCATATTTATTGTTGGCTGCTTTTTGGACAGACCCGGGTTTGAATGAAGCGCAACAACAAAACCCCTTGTTGCACTGGCCCTCTCGGCAACGAGCTGCGCGGCAGCTCGAGGTCTCACCCAAAGTGGCTATGGGGGGGCTAAGGAATCAGATTTCCTTAGCCCGGGCGACGCGGAGACTGTTCTTTCCTCCTTGGCGATTCCTCAAAGGTGAATGTCTGACCCTTCTAGACTTATGAGCGCAACAGCGCTCAAGCTCCTGCTTAGCAGCTGAACTGCGCGGTACTTCCACTCCTGCGCTAGGACCTCTTATCCTTTGCGCCGATATTCGAAGCGTCGCTTAGCTAGAACGCCCGTCGCAACAACACGTTCTCCTGTCACTGCGGCGACGTGTCTTACCGATTCCTTCGACCCTTAATGATTATAATTCCCAAGAAAGCTTTAAGAACTTACTCAACACACTCATAAAGATAATGCAATATTCCTGTATTTGCTGTTAGTAAACTTAAAACAGGCAATCACTTCAATCACAACATCGCAACAACGAGAAATATGAAGTCCACCTCCACGGGGAAAACCACGCCCACGGGAGTATCTTATATTAACCAGAAAATGATAGACTTATACAATATGCTGCGCACACAGCTGCAGCCTTAGATATTTCCAGGAAACTCCATGCACACAGCTGGGAGCCCTTCTCTCGATCTAGTCTCTTCCTCTTCAGAGATTACAATAGTTCAGATGTCGACTCTGACTGTCTGCAACTCAAGGATTAGCTCCACTGCTAACCAGCTCTAACTCCTGTTTTCTAGAAACACGGTAGAAAACAATCAACAAGATCGTAACAGAGGATCATCCACTCGATCAATCCTTATTACATCCAGTATCTACTTAGCTAGCTCACTCATAGGCTTAGCTAACTGACTCCCTAATTAACCAACTCACTGACTAGCTAGCTAACATCTACCCATTACAATTATACATATATATAGGTGGCCATGGCGGTCGCACCTTTACAAAACTGTGGGCCTTTCCCAGCAGTAATCCCCAAAAACCCTAACCACGCACATGGCTAGGTGTACTGTAGGCGCCGCTTGCAGTCATGTCGCCGCTTCCTGCAGGCTCCATGAATTCCGGCGCAGCTTACGGGTATGGGTGCCTCGTCCTTCGCCTTCAATGCTTTGGTCCGTTGCTCCTCCTTGATCCGAGCAACCATAACTTCTGTACTTAGCCTTAAATGAGGGTAGCTGAGCCCTCTACTCCATTACTTCATTGATTGTGGTAGCTGGGATTTCCACTTGGATACCTTCATTCTCTTCTGACGTGCGCGCGAGCTCCGCAATTTCCGGTCCGTAATCTACACTAAGATTATCCATCTGGCACCTTACTGCGCACCGTCTTCTTCTGTCCCAAAATTGGCGCTTATTCAAAACTTAGCACTTTCTCTTCCATACTTGTGCTTTTTCCTCAAAATTCGCAGCTTTTACCATAGCTGCGGCCTTGGCTCCAACAGGCCCCTAACACTTACTTGTGGCTCGCCCTCGAGCCACTCGCACTAGCGTGTGGTCACTTTACTTGCGCATCTGCTCTTGCTTGGGTCTGCGCGAATGTTTTCTTCCACTGCGCAATAGCGGAGTCCAATTCATCGACACACTCCACAACTGTCTGCACCGTTTCTGCAGTGGCTTCTTCTTTAGTTATGGCATCAATCACCTCTTGAGATTCAACAATCTCTTTGATTTTTTCCTCGACTTGGCCAACGATATCAGCATACTCATCCATAAATCGCTGAATGCTGTTGGTGAGCTTCTCATCTTCAGTTCTGAGCTTGTGCAGTTGCTGTTGCATTCTGCGCACTTCACTCATTTTCTTCATTTTTGGTAAGCCTGTTAAGGCCTTAGCTTCTTCAGTCATAACAGTTAGGGACTTTTCTACGGCTTGCACCTGTTCCAAAAGACCAACTTTAAAAGGGAGTTTCTCAAGCTCCGTCCAAGCTTCCATAGCTTGGGTTATCAGGTTCTCAGCTTCCTGTGGAAGCTCTGCTCAGCGCTTCAAATTGTTCCTGCGCATCATCTGTAAACTGCGCGGCAACACGAGCTTCTAGCTCAGCGATTTGGGTTCTATGGCCCTCAGCCATAGCAACTATTTCATGCTCCAGGGTTTTCACCCTTCCTCCAATAATTTGAACTTTCTCAACCAGAGGGAGGTCTGGTTGAATCTCGCAAGCCGGCAATTCCTGGGCAATCTCATCCACTGCGTTTCTTATGCCAATGTCTTGCGCCTCATAAAGTGCAAGTTTCTCGGAGATATTCTTATGGCTTGCCGTCAGATCGATCTCCTGCGATTGCAGTCGTTGATTTTCCTGGAAGGTAGAGAGCTCTCTAGCTCTCAACTCAAGAGAAACTTTCTCATGCACTAGCTGTAGAGTTTCTATGGGAATTAAAGACAAATTTATTTCAACGGGCCCAACTGCGCTTACCTGTAGTGTAGCTAGCGGATCTGGAAGTGTCATGCTCGTAGGCGAAATATGCACGATAGTATGCCTTTCTATGAGTTCTTCAACTCGCTCGGTACTTGGAATTTCTTGTGGCGCCTACGAAGTAGATGCTGGCGCATGAGTCTGCGCAATCCTTCCTGCGAGACCCTTTATTTCCACAAACTGCAGGTCTAGAGCACTTCTGATGTGAGCGTGCGTGTTTCGCAGCTCGCGAAATTGCTCTTTCAAATACTGGTCAATCCCCGAGGGAATGGCCTCAGAGGGATGCGACACCTTTTGTTTCTTGGTTGCTGGCTCTGTCGAGCCTTCATCACTTCTTTGCTCGGGGGATTCCTTGCCCTTATCCTTCTCTTGCGCAGCGGCGGGTGGCATCGCGGATGCGATGTCAGCGGCTTCTCTCCATTCGTCCGACCAAGACTTGATAGTTTCTTCGACATCTTCTGTGGTCATCCTGTAAAGGCCTACGGCCCATTCCTCTTGAATGCTGCAGGGACGGAGGTAAAGTTGATGTAAGTCGGCAGTAAAGGCCAACTTTCCTTCATATATCCTCGCTGTCTCCTCACTCAGCCTTGGCATTTCCTGAATGGTATCTCTGAGGAGATAGTAGTATTCACAAAATACAGCGCGGTTCATCTTGCGCTTCGCGGGATTAGGGGATTCCCAAAGGTTAACATAGCGGATTCCGGCAGGTTCTCCTGCGCGGCGCGGAAGGAACTGAGTGTTCGGGGGCTCCTTCCACCCGACGAGAGCACATAAAATTAAAAGCCAAGAAAAATGGAACGACTGACCGGGGTTATCTTGGACGTTCCGGCAGTCTTCCAAAAAAGAATTGAGGAGGAAGAGGCACCAGTTGTATTGCTCCCCCTCCGCAGCTGCGATGGCAAGTTCCACGACAGCTCCAGTAACTTCCTTCGGTCTGCACTTCGTGAGAAGTCTGCCTGCGAGCAAACTTCCTGTAAATCTAAGTGCTTCGTCTTCTACTATAGTGAGGTCATAAGCCCGACCTCCTCTTGTAAGGTTATATTTCTGGACCAGCTTTGCAGCCAGTTTTCTATCCTTCTCCTTTCCCATAAAATAGATATTGGGATCCTTACCAACCTTAGACAAGCCAGTAATGCGATGAATCAAATCGACATTTAAATCGATTGGCCTCCCCAGCCAAAGGTAACCTCCATGAACGTAGGATAGCAGTGTCTTAATGACTGCGTTCACTTCATTGCTACGCCCAAAATGCGGTAGCTTTAACAGGTTCAAGAGTCCAGGGCGCTCAAGATTTGCTGCAAATCCCTTTGGGATGAATTCGTCAACCTGTCTAGTGGGATTATGCACTACCGTCAGATATCGATCTAGCTGGAACTGAGGATACGTCTTATAGTCTCCCAGGTTGAAATCAGAGAACTTGACCAGTGGAAGGTGTCCGAGCAGGGACCCTTCTATTCGCACACCAGCCGGTAGTGGCGGTAACAGAAGCGGATACTTTGCATTCTTCGGAATATGCACCTCTGGTGCATCGTCTGGACATGGCGGAATATAATTCACCATAGTGGCCAACGGCTCTGGAACGGGCTCTTCTGGCTGTGGTTGGGACGCTCTCGTGGCCGGAGATTGTCTGGGATCCTGATAACCAGGATGTACATAAGTCGAAGCAGTCATGGGGGTAGTCATGCCGAAATCTAGGCCTCGGCGCAGGAATTGACGAACAACTTCTTCAGTCGACAGGTTCTCCATCGTGAACGGGTATAGGTAACAAGAACGTGGACAGAAATAGCGGAATAGCGTGGGATATGAATACTGACAAGAAGGAAGCACTCTGCACGACTCGGCTCTGAAAACAATGGCGTAGATTCTCACACAAGACTATGCAGCTCGAGAAAAGTAACCCGAAATTATACAAGTGTTGGGTATTTATAGCTAAGGTGATAGTAAATGCGGGCAAGTGGGGCTACTAGCTGTAGGTGGCTCTGCATGATTTGACAATCGTTCTATCCCCCTCGCCTCTGTGGTGCATTTACTGTGATGGACGGGCTCTGACAGCCTTCCGGGAGAAGCTAGAGCTTTTCGGCACATGAGTTAAATGAAAATCCTACGGAGATCAAGTCGAATCTGTCAGAGTGGCTACACTTAAATGGAGGGTTTATCCTTCATTTATTTTCAGACGCGGCTACATAACTGCTGTAATTCAAATTTTTCCGTGGGTCATTTCAACTTAGGGAACTGTGCCTATAGGGGTCCACAACAAGAATTCTTCAAGCGGCAAATTGACACAGGGAACTTCGCAAGAGCGATGGTTTGACCATCTGGAAAACTTCGCAAGAGCGCAATTAGGTTCGCTCCAACCAAACTTTATAGACATGCGCGGATGTTTCAAAGAACTACACGGGAAGCCAGAGACTGAGGGTCTCGCGACTTCCGTGTAGACTGAATGCGATGCCTCTTTCAGCTACACTGGGCATCTGCATTTCTTTGAGCAGCTATTTAAGTCGACAGGGCGGAGTGGCCGTCGCGGTAAAGCTTAAGCCGACTCCCGTTGATCTTTGTAGGCAGTACTTCTCCATTCAGCTTCCCAACCTGAACTGCTCCTCCTTCTGTTATCTTTATTACCTGAAAAGGGCCTAACCAATGTACACGAAACTTGCCTGGAAACTTGGTGAATTTACTATCATATAGGAGTACTAAGTCTCGTTCCTGAAAGACTTTATTCTTAATATGCCTGTCATGCCAAGCTTTCTGTCTTGCCTTCTATACCTATTGATGGAATCCGGCTAAGAGTCTGTCTTCTTCTAAGGCAAGCAGTTGTGAGAGTCTTGCGCTCATAGTATCAGGATCTGTCATTTCTGTAATTTGCGCAATTCTGAGACTGGGAATAATGTATTCCATAGGCATAACTGCTTCTTGTCCATACACCAAACTGAAAGGTGTGTGGCTTGTTAATTTCTTGCAGGTAGTTTTGTAAGCCCATAATACAGCTGTGACTCTAAGGTCCCAATCATCTCTTTGTTGATTACAGATCTTCGTCAGGGCATTCTCAAGAATTTTATTGAATGCCTCCACCGTGCCATTAGCTTGAGGGTGGTAGGGTGTACTCTTATGGTGACTAATTTGGAATTCTTCAGTAAGGGCTTCTATAGTCTCATTGAGGAAATGTGTACCCTGATCACTCATTAGAATCAGTGGACATCCAAATCTAGTGATAATATTCTCAAAAATGAACTGCGCGGCCGTAGCAGCGTCGCAGTTCTTTACTGGCTTAGCCTCAGCCCATCTGGTGAGGTATTCAGTAGCTGTAATGATGTATCTTGCGCCGGTTCTCTTTCTTGGTGGGTTGATAGGACCTACAAAATCAATGGCCCATTTATCAAAAGCGCGCAGTGTTATCTGAGGTCTTAGCGGCATCTCATCTCTTCTTGAAGGTTTTCCTATTCGCTGGCACACATCGCAACATTTGCAGAATTCCTTAGTATCCTTATGCAATGTCGGCCACCAAAGACCTGCGGCTAAGATCTTCTGAGCAGTCGGCTTTCCTGCGAAGTGGCCTCCTGCGGTACCTGAGTGCGCTTCTGCGATGATAGAGTTCTTTTCATGCGGTAAAATACATCTGCGCAAGACTTCATCGGGGCCCAACTTATAAAGCTAGCCTGCTATCAAAGTGAAGTCTGCGGCTTTGACGACAAGTTGTTTCTTTTGCTGGATTGTAAACTCAACTGGCGCTTGTCCAGTGGTAAGAAACTCAAGGATATCAGAATAATATTCATCTGCTGCTTGAATAGAGAACAACTGCGCGTCAGGCAGATTGTCCTCCAGATTTGTAGGTTCTTCTCCTGACTCAATCCTAGATAAGTGGTCAGGTCCTGCATTCAATCTACCTGGCTTTACAATAACCTCAAAATCATATTCTTGAAAGAGCAGTAGCCATCTGCAAATTCTTCCCCCTAACACTGGCTTATTGACCAAGTATTTCAAAGCAGAATGGTCAGTATACATTTTAAAATGTGCGCCCAGTAAGTAGTGTCTGAACTTCTGTAGGGCGTACACCATAGCTAGTCCTTCTCTCTCTATAGTAGTGTAATTCTTCTCGGCTGTGGACAGCTTCCGGCTAGAGTAAGCAATGGGGTGATCGATACCTCCTTCTCCCGGTTGTGTAAGTACGACCCCCAATGCTATGGAAGAAGCATCGACATGAACATGAAAGGGTTTATTCCAGTCTGGGAAAACTAGAATTGGCGCACTGATCATCTTATCTTTAAGTGTGTCCAAGCTGTTTTGGCATTCTTCTGTCCATTGGAATTTCGAATCCTTTTTCAGCAATCTTTCCATAGGTGCTGTGATCTTTGCATAACCTTTGATAAATTTTCTATAGTATCCAGTATGTCCCAATGTAGTGCGCAATTGTTTGACTGAGTTGGGCGCAGGTAAATTAGCAATGATGGCAACGTTCGCAGGATCCATCAGGAGTCCTTGTCTGCATACAATATAACCCAACAAAATACCAAAAGGAGTACAGAAGATACATTTTTTCAAGTTAAGGGAAATCTGATGTTGTCTACATTTTTCTAACATCATTCGCAGGTTCGCTATATGATTCTTTAATAAACCAAATATAGTCCAGTCATCAAAATAGACTTCTAGGAACTTATGGATGAATTCTTTAAAAACAGCAACAACGACTCTAGAGAAGATAGCAGGAGCGTTTTTAAGACCAAAGGGCATTACCGTGTACTGGAATGAGCCCCATTTAGTCGGAAAAGTAGTCTTATGGCGGTCGTCTGGATGGATTCTGATCTGATGGTATCCCGAAAATCCATCAGTGAAGGAATAAGCCTCTTGTCCTCCAACATTATCAAGCACTTCATCTGTAAAGGGAGTAGGAAATGGATCATGCGCTGATGCGTCATTGAGTTTGTGCAAGTCCACGCAAATTCTTATTTCAACTTTTGTCTTCTTCTCTTGTACAACCATAGGGCTAATCCAATCGCTTTCTTCGACTGGCTCAATAATACCTGCTGCTAGCATCTTGTCAATTTCTTCTTTGACTTTTTCTTTATAGCGCGGGTTCAACCTGTATGGGCGCTGCTTTACTGGCTTGGCATCTGGTTTCAGAGGTATGCGCATCACTCCTAAGTCTCCTAGGATGCCTTTCATTTCTGTGAACTTGGTAGGAAAGATATCCTGGTAGTCACGTAATAAATCTGAAATATGCCCAACAGTTTCATCATCCCAATAGTCTCCTATAGAAGCAAACTTGGGTTCGGCTTCTGTACCAATGTTAACCTTTTTGAGCTTGATGTGTTCTGTAATGGCAGGGATATCAAGCTGAGGACCTTCGACATTGCGTGTCCCTTCTGATTCTGGGATGTTGATGTTGCGAGGATCATCCTCCTCTTCTCCAATGGTGAAATTATAGCATTCCAGGGCATGTTCTATCTGAACAGCCCAATCTGGTTGGGAATATTCTGGTAATAGACATGGTTCAAATACCTTCTTTTTAATACACTTCAGAGCCTGATCAATACTTGGATGCTCTGACTCAAAGCTGAAGGTAAGTTGGAAACTTTCTATCATAAGAGGCCAAGTAAGAGTGCCTCTGCGCAATTCTGTTTCAGTGTACTAGTTCCTTGGAACTGTGTCCAATGTGTGGATGAATAGGTGAACCCACTCATCGTCCGGAATATCCGACCATTGCTGAATGCATGCTTCAATGTGTGACCTGGGGTCACTCTGTCCCTCATATTTGCGCGACATTTCTGCTGTAGTGTCCTGGAATCTGCGCAGTATCAATCTGCGACAGTCCTGCCATGTATGAATATTCTCTTTATGCGCACCCCACCATCTTGCGGGTGTAGCGCGCAGTGATACATCTAATGCGTGTATGCGCTGCTGTTCTAGAAGCTGTTGTTCATATTCCTGTATGAATTCACTTACGTTAGTTAAACCATCAAAAATTGGAGTGTCAGTCAATTCTGTGCCAATCCATCGAATGGATTTAGTCATCATGGTGCAACATCTTGTAGAAACCTCGTGTAAGCGATTCTGCCAGTTTTCCAATCCTGCATCTGAGTCTGATGTGCACGAGCTATCACATCGCCAGCTGATATGGCCATCTGCTGTGGGATTGACATAGTCATTTTGACTAGCAGTCATCTGATACAAACTTTCCATTTGGCGCGCTTCTTCTTCTGCCTGAATGGGTTCTATATACCTTGGTCCTTGAATAGGATCAATCGGTGCAATGACCCTAATCTGGTCATCCTCGAAGGTCATCTGTCTTTTCTTCAAATTGATGACAGCCAAATTATGAAATGGCCAGTCTATACCTAAAAGTGCTGGGTAAGGTCTACTATCATCCAGAATTTTGATTACTTCAAAGTCTGCAGAACTTCTTACTCCCTCAATATCAATAGGTACATTGGGTAATCTGCCCAATGGAGAGACTCGTTGCTGGTTCGCGAGTCTTGGCTGGATGGGGGATCTGGTAAGTTGAGGACTTCCCATCTGTTCCCATGTCTGCATGGTGAGAACATTAACTTCTGAGCCCAAATCTAAAATGACTTCATCCATCTCAAATGCTCCAATCTGCGCTGTGAGCCTCATCTCTTTTCCAGTTCTAATGTGACTCCCAATCTGGTGAACAGCACGCTGCGGCGTGTTCGTCGAAGCAGATTGTTGACATTTATCCAATAGGTGTTGAAGTTCCATAGTTTCTTTTTCATTGCGCAACAACTTTAAGCAGTTCCTTAGAAAATTATGGACAGTACCTAGTGCATCTTCTTTATCGGGCCTTCCGGATGTAGTGGCCTGTTCTTGTACCAGGTTGTCTTGTCTTAGCACTTGTGGTCTAATATCGTTATGCGGAGTTGTGTTGATCTTTCTTTTACTTTCTGGGTAGACCCGGGCTTGCGGTACCTTTTAGACCAACAGAACCCTTAGCTCACTGGCCCTTTCGGCAACAGGTCGCAGAAGCAACCTGAAGTCTCACCCGAAGTGATTCTAATGGAAGGCAGAAGACTCAAGTGTCCTCAGCCAGGTTCTGAGGCATCCAGGGTGCTTAAACCCACCTTAACCCTTTCCTCATAGGCTGACTTATCTCATTCTATTACTCCGGCTGTACCTCTGTCTTATCGCATTACGCAGGGAGTGCGATAAGTCTTCCCCCTATGTGAGCCCGTCTAGCGATACCTAAGATATAGCAGGCGCGATATCTTCCCCTTCTTGTCCCTGTGGTACGCGATTATTAACCGCTTCCTGGATTAATACGTGGTTCCAACCGTTCTTATCCTATTACTGTAGTTAGTAATATCATTTAATCTCCAAGCATAACCCTTGCTAATGAACTTGTCCCTTGATATCTCGCAACAATGTAACTGTGTAGAGTATTACTTTGAGCACTGTCTAAGTGAACCATTCATGCATTATATTCAGTCCATACTCGCACATTATCCTCTGTTTAACAATTATCTAGTTCGCTAGGATTTTAGCTATGATTATCACAATTGTTATACATCAACCAGAACTTAAGCTGATGACCATATACTTTACTTATAACAGAATGAAGCATTCGTGTATAATAAAGGCAAGTGAATGAGAGCAAAAAATACACAAATATAATAGCGCTACTTAGATAAGCACGTTGTTACTCCCAGGGGGGGAACTACGTCCAAGGGAACTGTGTTTCCTGTTAACAATTCTGAAGAGTAAACACAGTTCCTTTCCAACTCTTTACAACAAGGGTCTTCTGGGAAACTCCACCTCAGTGGGAGCCCTTCTCTATAGACCTCTCTTCTCCTCCTGCCTCTTACAATGCACTCTCTTTCTCTCTCAATCCCAGCGGATTGCACAATCTCTCAACGGGTCGGCCCTTGTTCTCTAAGGGATGTTCAGACTCTGTATCAACAAAGACTTGACTACCCTCTACCTAATGGCTTCTATCACTATGTGGCCAACCCCTTATCATATAAAAAGACTCCTATATATAGATGGCCCGAAGGTCTCATCGCAGTTACAAAACTGTGGGCCTTATCCCAACAGTGACTCAACCCTAACCACTTACAGTCAACTGGCTGTACTTCCATAGCCGCCTCCTGTCTCGTCGCCGCTTCCTGCAGTCCTTAGTCTTTAATGCATCGGCCCGTCGCTTCTTCTTGGTTCAAGCAACACTGACTGTAGTCCTTCTTCTTAATGAGGGTAGCTGAACCCTCTCTTCATCTTCGGCGCCTTTATTACGGTGGTTGAGCTCTCCCTTCGGCCTCTTCTTTGTACCACATGCTTTGACTTTTCTGTACCTCTCACCGTGATTCCCGTCGGAATTTGCGCTACGGCGATATCTTTGTCTTACCGCCAAAATTGGTACTTTCTCTCCAAAATTGGTTATCCTTCTCAAAATTAGCAGCTTCCTAAATGCTGCGGAAGTTCTCTCCAACAACTCCCCTAACACTTACTTGTGGCTCGTCCCCGAGCCACTCGCAACACCAGCCTCCTTCATCTGCCTAAGCTTATCCTTTGCTGCTCGTGAGATTGTTGCGAATTGTGCCTTAAGCGCTTTAATACTTTCATCCATGTGTGTTACTTCTTCCTGCGCTGCGCTGAGCAGCTCAGCGGTTACCAAGGAGTCCTCTGTGCCCTCAATGACTCCTTTACTTGAGGTGAAGCTTTTCACCTTTTGCTCCAGTTCATCAACCAGATGTGCGACTTTGCTTTCATGCGGGCTAACTTCGTTAGCCAGGTTGATCTGCTGTTCTCTGTACTTCTGCACCTGCTGTTGAAATTGTGTGATTTCTCCTTTCTTTCTTATCTTCGCAAGAGCACTCAAGCCCTTGTACTCTTCTTCAGCTCTTGATATCGCATCTTCACAGTGCTTAATGTGCTGATCGAGCTCGGCTTTCTGTGGGAGCTCCTCTAGCTCCAGCCATGTTTTTGATGCATCCTCTAGGATAACCTCTGTTGCTTCCACTCGACAGTGCATCTGTGTCTGTACAATTCTGAAAGCTTGCACTCGTGCTTCTTGGATTTCCTCTGGAGTAGGTGGCCTATTCGCTTCCAGTGCAGCAATCCTTGCTTCGTATTCTTCCTCCATCTTTTTCTTCTCTTCATCTAGAGCCTTTGCTCTTTCCGCTATTTTTCTGATCTTTTGAGTTATTTCCAACTCAGGCCTGATATCGCACTGCGGAAGTTCTGCTGCGATATTCTTTAAAACAAGAGAGACATCCTGCTCTCACTGAACATATTGTGTCAACTAGGCACTCTCTGCCTCATGCTGTGCGATGAGCTGCACGTTTTCGTTAGACAGCAAAACATTTTGCTCATATGTGACTTGTTCTCTGTGCCTCAGCTCCGTGCCTATCTGCTGGAAAATTTCGTACAACTGGTCCACAGGTACTTCTGGTAGGTTCACCTCAAGAGGATGAACCATCTGTACTTCCATAGGTACAGGGAACTTAATGCTTCCTGGCGGTATACGAACAATGTTCGTGCGGTCCCTTGCAATACTTTCTTCTCTGGTCTGTGAAGGGGGCTGCGAACTTTCTGCGACTGTAGTTGGAGCTGGCTGAATCTGCATGGAAGCAGTCTTCTCAGTTATTGCCTTCAACTCTCGCAATTTCTTGTCAAGGCTGATGCGCATAAGATCCTGCGATGACTGAATCACAGCGAATTTATCCCGCATCTTCTCCTGTATTCGGCTGGCGATGAGATCATACTCATCCTCTGTCATGATTGGTGCCTGCGGTTCGTCGAAAGTAACCGCCTTTGTTCTCTTCTTCTTTGCTCGCAGTGGAGAAGGGCCTTCAGTAACCTTTCTCTTAGAACCTATTGGTTCTTTCACTTTATCTTTAGGATCTACCTCCGAAACATCTTCTGGATCCTCAGCTGGGGGATCAACTGGAACTAGGCCAGAGGATAGATCATCATACATCTGTTTCATTTCCTCATCGAAACAATTCTTAATGGTGTCTTCAACTTGCTGGATTTCCATGCGATATGGGCCGGGGGCCCATTCCTTATGTTTCCTGAATCCCTTGGGTCTGATATAGGTTTTATCCCTGTCGACTTTAAATTCCATCTTGGACTGATAAAGATCAACGACCGGCGAGTCGACACACGGAATCGTTGCTACGGATTCAAGCAATAGCGTATAATAGTCATGGAATACCATTGCGTTATTCTTGTGCTTCTCTGGGTGACTACTCGCCCAAAGATTTGAGTACCTCGAGCCTCTGCACGCCCCTGGTGCCAGTTGTGGAAACTGCGAATTGGGCGGCTCTTTCCATCCAATAAAAGCCATAAGGATCAGCAGCCACGAGAAGTGGAAGCTATGAAGTGGATCCTGCTGCGCCTACGCACAGTCTTGAAAGAAACTATTCAGCAAAAATAAACTCCAGTTGTAAGGTTTATCTTTTATGACTTCAATCGCTAGGCGGATAACTGAGCCTGTGACCTCCTTCGGCCTCACCTTGAGGAGGATTTTTTCGGCCAACAGACTAACAGTAAACCGAAAGGCATCATCCTGTATTGAGTTGACATCGTAGGCGCGACCTCCTCTTTGCAGCTTATACTCCGCAACCTGCTTGGTTGAGAGCCTGGTATCCTTTGTGGCGCCATCAATATTTATCTGTGGGTCGAAGCCAGTCTTCGACAGACCGGTAATGCGGTGAATAAGGTCAACATTAACATCTATCCGGTTACCCAACCATAAGTAACCACCATGCACACATGAAAGTAGCATCCGCACCACAGCATTTACCTCCGAGCCCCATCCAAAGTGTGGAATCTCTAGGAGATTGAGCAGTCCCGACGGTGCTAAATGGCTTACATGGTCCATGAGGACGAACTCATCGCGCTCTGTCCTTGGGTTCCTCTGAATCGTCATATAACGATCGCGGCGGAATTGTGGGTACAGCTTATAATCTCTTAGATTATAATCAGCAAACTTAACAGCATGCATATTCCCCCACAGGTTACCTTCTTCCTTCACTCGGTTATCCAGTGGTGGGAGTACGAGTTCATATTTAAAGTCTCTCGGAAGGACAATTGCTGGTGCATTTTCTATTCTTGGTGGGAAGTATACGGTAGTGACTGTGACTTATTCCGGAAGTTCCTGCTCCGGTTCTTCTGACTCTGTGCTACTCGGGGTCTCGCTACACTCCATATTAGCTAAGGTTCTCGGTGACTGGCGTGTGGATGGAGAACCAGCAGTAACTTTCTTTCCTTTCTTCGCCACAACTGAAGTCATAGCACACTCAATTCCACCCCTTTGGAATCTCTGCAACACGTCTTCGAGAGGCTCGTCTGGCGCGAGGAACCTTCCCCTGTGGTACTCTGGACTTCCTATGATTGCTAATCTAATGCAAATCAGAGTCTGCAACTGTTTTTGGTTTCCCTGCTAAGAACTCTGCTAAGAATACGCTTGGCTCGGCTCAATTGCGCTCAACTCTTTCGGTGAAAATGACCAAGTAGCCCCGTGCTTTGACTAAGATGTGTATTTATCATAAGGCAGAATTTCAAATGGCAACGGACCAGTAAACTGGACCCGTTGGCGGCTTTTAATGCATAGACAAGACAGCACCCAACGCCCATTTATTGAAAACGCCGTTTGAAATTTCGCTGGGAAACTGTGCGCCGGAGTGGTGTCGCATCGGATTTTCCAAATCTAGAAGAATCGCCGTACTGCTGCCAAATCTTAGTACAACAGATACTTGTCAGCCGTGCAGTTAATGCTTGTCAGAAGGCGAAGTGACTAGCCCTCTGATCAATTCAAAATTTGGTATCGCATCAATCTGTTTTCTGTCCTCTGCGATACGATATCGCATCGTCTGGAAATGGAAAGTGCCAAAAACTCGCCTCATATCAAAATTTTCGCAACAACCAGGAAAGCTGGCTGCGAATTCTTACCTAAAGTATTTCCCGGTGTAGACTCCTTAGGGTGCGATGCTTCATTTCAACTACACTGAACATCTGC
This sequence comes from Larix kaempferi, assembly GCA_027924585.1. Classification (NCBI taxonomy): domain Eukaryota; kingdom Viridiplantae; phylum Streptophyta; class Pinopsida; order Pinales; family Pinaceae; genus Larix; species Larix kaempferi. The sequence continues at coordinate 4,464,691 of BSBM01000068.1, read as the reverse complement.
ACCATTTGCTTCCTTTCTGGGCTAGGGCTAGGAGGTGGCATGGCCTTCGCGATACAGCTTAAGCCTACTGCCATTGATCAAGGTAGGAAGAAACTCCACACTCATAGTACGAAGCTGGATAGCACCTCCATCTGTTATTTGCTGGATTTGATATGGCCCTAACCAATGAGTTTTGAATTTTCCAGGGAACTTTATAAACTTACTGTCATAAAGGAGTACCAAGTCTCCAAGCTGAAAGGTTTTGTTCTTGATATGCCTATCATGCCAAGCTTTTTCTCGTGCTTTCTGCACTTTTTGATGGAATCCCGCGATAAATCTGTCTTCCTCCAGATTGAGCAGCTGTGCCAATCTCTCCTGTAAAGTATCAGAATCATCCATCTCTGTAAGCTGAGCAATCCTTAGACTGGGTAAGATGTATTCCATAGGCATAACAGCCTCTTGTCCATATACTAGGCTGAAAGGTGTGTGCCCTGTTAGTTTCTTGCACGTGGTCCTGTAAGCCCATAATACAACATTAACTCTAAGGTCCCAATCATCCCTTTGACTGTTACAAATCTTTGTAAGGGCATGTTCTAATATCTTATTGAAAGCCTCCACCGTACCATTAGCTTGAGGGTGGTAAGGTGTACTCTTATGGTGCTGGATTTCAAATTCCTCTGTCAAGGCTTCTATGGTGCTATTCAAAAAATGTATGCCTTGATCACTCATCAAAGTCACTGGGCATCCAAATCTAGTGATGATGTTTTCAAAAATAAATTGTGCTGCTGTAGCAGCATCACAATTCCTGACTGGTTTTGCCTCAGCCCACCTGGTGAGGTATTCTGTTGCTGTAATAATATATCTCGCACCAGTTCGTTTTCCTGGGGGGTTAATAGGACCCACGAAGTCTATAGCCCACTTATCAAATGCACGTAGCGTTATCTGTGGTCGCAACGGCATTTCATCTCTTCTGGAGGGATTTCCCGTCCTCTGGCAGATATCGCATGATCTGCAAAACTCTTTACTGTCTTTATGTAATGTAGGCCACCATAATCCGGCTGCTAGGATTTTCTGAGCGGTAGGCTTCCCTGCGAAATGGCCTCCTGCGATGCCCGAATGTGCTTCCTTAAGAATGGTCTGTTTCTCATGGGGCATAACGCATCTGCGCAAGATTTCATCTGGGACCAACTTATAGAGGTGTCCTGCAATCAAGGTGAAGTCTGCTGCTTTCACCACTAATTGTTTCTTTTGTTGCTTGGTAAACTCAGGCGGTGCCCACCCTATAGTGAGAAATTGAATTATGTCTCCATAATATTCGTCTGCGACCTGAATGGAGAACAATTGCGCATCAGGCAAGTTGTCCTCTAAGTTACTTGGTTCTTCACCTGAGTCTATCCTTGACAGGTGATCAGGTCCTGCATTTAGTCTTCCTGGCTTAACAATGATTTCGAAATCATATTCCTGGAACAACAATAGCCATCTGCATATTCTTCCCCCTAACACTGGCTTATTGACCAAGTACTTTAATGCAGAATGGTCGGTGAACATCTTGAACGGGGCCCCCAACAGATAGTGCCGAAATTTCTGTAAAGCATACACCATTGCTAACCCTTCTTTCTCTGTGGTGGTGTAATTCTTCTCAGCTGTCGATAATCTCCTGCTCGAATATGCGATAGGGTGGTCAATACCCCCTTCGCCTGGTTGCGTGAGAATAATGCCTAGTGCGATGCCAGATGCATCCACATGAACATGAAAAGGCTTGTTCCAATCTGGAAATACCAGAATAGGTGCTGTAACCATTTTTTCTTTTAGAGTGTCAAGACTCTTCTGACATTCCTCATTCCACTGAAATCTGATATCCTTCTTCAATAATTTCTCCATTGGTGCGATAATCTTGGCATAACCTTTGATAAACTTTCTGTAATACCCGGTATGACCAAGTGTAGTTCTCAGCTGCTTTACTGAGTTAGGTGCTGGTAAATTGACAATGATGGCGATCTTCGCAGGATCTACCATCAAGCCTTGTCTGCACACAATGTGACCCAACAACGTACCAAAAGGCGCACAAAATATACATTTTTTTAAGTTAAGGGAAATCTGGTGCTGTCTACATTTTTCAAACATTAATCTCAGATTTCCTATGTGCTTCTTGACTAGTCCAAATACAGTCCAATCATCAAAATAAACTTCTAGAAATTGATGGATGTATTCCTTAAAGACAGCAACAACTACTCTAGAAAAAATTGCTGGGGCATTCTTAAGACCAAAGGGCATTACCGTATACTGAAAGGAGCCCCATTCTGTCGCAAACGTGGTCTTGTGCCTGTCGTCTGGATGGATTCTTATCTGGTGATATCCTGAAAAGCCATCAGTGAATGAATAGATTTCTTGTCCTCCAACATTGTCTAAGACTTCATCAGTGAATGGTGTCGGAAATGGGTCATGCAGCGATGCATCATTCAGTTTGCGCAAGTCGACACAGATCCTGATGTCTCCTTTTGTTTTCTTTTCTTGTACTACCATGGGACTAACCCACTCACTTTCTTCAACAGGCTCAATGATGCCTGCTGCTAGCATTTTATCTATTTCATCTTTTACTTTTGCTTTATACCGCGGGTTCAACCTGTATGGACGTTGCTTAACCGGCTTAGCATCCTCCTTAAGCGGTATTCTCATGACTCCTAAGTCACCCACTATTCCCTTCATTTCTGTAAAGTTGGTAGGAAATAGGTCCTGATACTCGTGTAATAGGTCTGTGATTTGGCCAATTGTCTCATCATCCCAATAATCTCCAATAGAGGCAAACTTAGGGTCTGTTTCTGTGCCAATATTGCTCTTTTTAATCTTGATTGGTTCTGTTACAGCTGGGATTTCTAAGTGTGGACCTTCAACTTCACGCGTACCTTCTGTTTCTGCGATATTGATACTGCGAGGATCTTCATCCTCATCGCCTGAATCTTGTGCGCAGTTGTAACATTCTAGAGCATGTTCCATCTGAATAGCCCACTCGGGTTGCGAATCCGCTGGTAATGGGAAATCCTCAAATATTTTAGTCTTTATGATCTTCAAGGCCCGATCAATGCTTGGATACTCAGATTCAAAACTGAACGTGAGCAAAAAGTTTTCAATCATAATAGGCCATGAGATAGTTCCTTTTCTTAGCTCTGTTTCTGTATACCAGTTCCGTGGAACTGTATCCAGTGTGTGGATAAACAAATGAACCCATTCTTCTGCTGGAATTTTTAGCCAACTCTGTTCACAGATCATAATGTGTGTTCTGGGATCACTCTCCCCTGTGTATTTCCGCTGTGTACAGTCTCTTTCTTTAGAGAATCTAATGCGCATCAGTCTCTTACAATCATACCATGATGCGATATGTTCCTTGTGTGTGTACCACCATCTTGCAGGTGTGGCTCGAACTGCAAGGTCAAAAACCTCCATCCTCTGCTCTTGAGGAATCTCTTGTTCAAACTGCTGCAAAAAATCATTGACGTCCGCTAATCCATCAAAAGTTGGAATATACCTGTTTTCTGCCCCAATCCATCGCAGTGATTTAGTCATGAATGCGCATCTGCGGGTAGAAACTTCGTGGAGTCTATTTTGCCAATTCTCTAAGCCAACATCTGAATCTGATGTGCATGAGCTATCACATCTCCAGCTAATATGTCCATCAGCTGTAGGATCAATGTAATCTGTCTGATTAGAAGTCATTTGGTACAAATTTTCCATGTTATGCACCTCCTCTTCTGCTTTGATTGGCTCAATGTAGCGAGGACCCTGTAAAGGGTCTAGTGGTGCGATAACCCGGACTTGAGCATCTTCAAATGTCATCTGCCTTTTCTTCAAGTTGATAACAGCCTTGTTATCAAAAGCCCAATCAATACCTAATAGAGCTGGATAGGGTTTGGTATCACCAATAATTTCTATGATCTCAAAATCTGCATACGTGTGAACTCCGTCGATGTCCACTGGGACATGCGATAGGCGACCCATTGGTGATATTCTCTGCTGATTAGCTAGTCTCAGATGGATAGGGGATCTGCTTAGTTTTGGACTACCCATCTGTTCCCATGTCTGCTTAGTCAAGACATTTACTTCTGATCCTAAGTCTAGGATAACCTCATCCATTTCAAATAGTCCGATCTGCGCTGTGAGCCTCATCTCTCTTCCTGTCCTTGTATGGCCCATTATATGGTGAATAGTTCACCATGTATTGCTCAAGGAAGGGCTCTGTTGACATTGATCAATAACTTTCTGAAGTTCCTCTACAGCTTTCCCATTTCTTAGAAGTTTCAAACAACTCTGCAGGAAGGACTGTACACTCCCGGTCAATTCCTCTTCGTCGCATCTTCCAGATGTGCTAGCCTGCGGTATCTGCGCAGTACTAACATCATGTGGTGGTTTCCGCGGTATACCCTGAGATGGTAATAATAGTGATCTGGATTGTGTCTGTTCAGCAATGGAAGTCTTAGTTTGCTGAAATGCCTCCTTATTCTTCTGCAGATCGAGTGGGATAGGTTTTCCTGGAGCTTTGCGCACCCACTGCGTTCCTGTCATTTTTTCCGCATCCTGCGATATGTTACTTGTGGAGAGACCACTGCGAGTTACAATATTGACTCGTGGTTCTGTTTCATTCTTCTCAGCAGCGATAAACTGGATAGTCTGATTGGTTGCTGGCTTGGCGTCCTTGATCTTAGCTATCAATATGGGACACTCCTCTATTGTATGATCATAAGATTTACAATACTTGCACGTTGTAGTAGGGTTCTGACAGTCTCTAGCATAATGTCCTGTGCCTCCACAATTATAACAGGTTATAGGTCCACGGCCACGGCCAGATTCATAGCCTCCTCCGCGTCCTCGGCCTCTGAAATTTCCTCCACGGCCTCCCTGAGTCGGATCAGTTTGTGGACGTACTGCTGGTCCAGATGCTTCTGACTGAACTCTGTAAAGGTCATGCTTTCTTTCTATCATTAACTCCTAAGCTCTACAGTTGTTTTCGTCATGTCCCATAGATTTACAGAAATTGCAATATAGGTTCTTTGGTGTCTGCACATATTTATGAAGGAGAGGACATTCCTAAGGACTGTGTCCTTTGGTTCTACAAATCTCACACCATGGCCCCTGGTTCTGCATCAACAGGTTAGGAGCTCCACTGGCGATATAGTCAACAAAGACAGGGCAGTTATCCTTACTGTGTCCCTGCGCTTTACATTTAGTACACCAAATTTCATGCGCAACCTCCTTTCCTTTCTTAATTTCATGCAGCTGTAAGGTGAGGTTAGCTAGCTGATTTTGCAGATTAGTGATACCTGTGCTAGTTTCTGCTAGAGGTGAAGCCTCTAGTTTCATTGCCATTTCTAATGCTTCATCTTGTGTATTTAATTTCTGTTGCATTAGCGGAAGTCTGATGTGTGGTAATATTGCTGCGATAAACCACTCTTTATGCTGTTGAGGCGCAAGCTCAAAGCTTACCTGATCAATGAGGGTTTTGAATCTCTGGTCAAAATCCCAAACCGTCTCCGTAGGCAATTGCTTAATATCTTTAAGTTCTGCTATGCACTGTGACTCGGATTTAGGTTTTTTAAACTCTTTAATCATAGCAGTTCTAACCTGTGCAAGCGTTCTGTTATGGCTAGTGGTATACTTCATATACCAAGTTAATGCTCTTTCTCTAAATGTGGTGGCCAGCTGGACAAGCTTGACATTATCGTCTTGTATTTGCTTAATGGTCCATATGGCTTCGCATAAGAACCAGTGCTGCTCAGGGTCCTCCGACCCTGTACCTTTGAATGTTGGTAGCTTCATATCATCTCCCATTCTGTTTCTAGATGGTGGGTTCTGGTTTGCTGTATTACTACCACTCGGCGGTGTAGATGTGGAGGGTGTAGCGGTAGTATGCGCTGTGTGAGAGCTACTGGACGGGGTTCCTGTGGGATTATTCTGAGTTCCGACTGGTTTTTGAGGAGTCCTAGGGTTCTGAATCTGCTGTCTCGGGTTATCTGAGCTGCTTTCTTCAGAAGAAGATGAATCGTTGACTCTATATCTTTTACCACTACGTGTATGTCCAAGATACTCGTAATCACTTTCAGAGTCTACTGACATTACAATATCATACTACTATTCATCTGAGAGTATATCCAGTACTCCTTTTTCATATAGTAATTGCTTAATGGACAGATTTAGAGAATTTAGGTACTTACCACGATAACCCTTGAAGAAGTACCATTCTGCTGCGCTGAAACTCTTTCTCTGATCAACCGCGAACTCTGTGATGAAGCCTTCCAGCAAACTCGCAAGCCAGAAGTCTACTGCGCGTGAGATGGGGTTATCGACACCTTTCAAGGTCTGAATCAGCTCTGCTGTCCAGACAACTTCTCGATTCTTCTTGAAACTGCTGTTGTCAGCAAACTTTGATAACCAACCATATAACTCAATAGCATAGGTTACGAAGAATATCTCATGGAGATCTGTAAAAATGTGCTTCTGTAGCCAAGCCTCAGTGCTCAGTCTAGGATTCTTGTTTTCTTTTGCAGCAAACTCTCTTTCTTTTGACTCAACCCACTGGTTAAGTTCTTGCTTGGTAGGATGCCAACAGAACATCAGCTCAATGTGTTCAAACCGGCAACGGAACCATTTGTTGATCTTTCTTTTACTTTCTGGGTAGACCCGGGCTTGCGGTACCTTTTAGACCAACAAAAAGCTCACTGGCCCTTTCGGCAACAGGTCGCAGAAGCAACCTGAAGTCTCACCCGAAGTGATTCTAATGGGAGGGAGAAGACTCAAGTATCCTCAGCCAGGTTCTAAGGCATCCAGGGTGCTTAAACCCACCTTAACCCTTTCCTCATAGGCTGACTTATCTCATTCTATTACTCCGGCTGTACCTCTGTCTTATCGCATTACGCAGGGAGTGCGATAAGTCTTCCCCCTATGTGAGCCCGTCTAGCGATACCTAAGATATAGCAGGCGCGATATCTTCCCCTTCTTGTCCCTGCGGTACGCGATTCTTAACCGCTTCCTGGATTAATACGTGGTTCCAACCGTTCTTATCTTATTACTGCAGTTAGTAATATCATTTAATATCCAAGCATAACCCTTGCTAATGAACTTGGCCCTTGATATCTCGCAACAATGTAACTGTGTAGAGTATTACTTTGAGCACTGTCTAAGTGAACCATTCATGCATTATATTCAGTCCATACGCGCACATTATCCTCTGTTTAACAATTATCTAGTTCGCTAGGATTTTAGCTATGATTATCACAATTGTTATACATCAACCAGAACTTAAGCTGATGACCATATACTTTACTTATAACAGAATGAAGCATTCGTGTATAATAAAGGCAAGTGAATGAGAGCAACAACTACACAAATACAATAGCGCTACTTAGATAAGCACGTTGTTACTCCCAGGGGGGGAACTACGTCCAAGGGAACTGTGTTTCCTGTTAACAATTCTGAAGAGTAAACACAGTTCCTTTCCAACTCTTTACAACAAGGGTCTTCTGGGAAACTCCACCTCAGTGGGAGCCCTTCTCTATAGACCTCTCTTCTCCTCCTGCCTCTTACAATGCACTCTCTTTCTCTCTCAATCCCAGCGGATTGCACAATCTCTCAACGGGTCGGCCCTTGTTCTCTAAGGGATGTTCAGACTCTGTATCAACAAAGACTTGACTACCCTCTACCTAATGGCTTCTATCACTATGTGGCCAACCCCTTATCATATAAAAAGACTCCTATATATAGATGGCCCGAAGGTCTCATCGCAGTTACAAAACTGTGGGCCTTATCCCAACAGTGACTCAACCCTAACCACTTACAGTCAACTAGCTGTACTTCCATAGCCGCCTCCTGTCTCGTCGCCGCTTCCTGCAGTCCTTAGTCTTTAATGCATCGGCCCGTCGCTTCTTTTTGGTTCAAGCAACGCTGACTGTAGTCCTTCTTCTTAATGAGGGTAGCTGAACCCTCTCTTCATCTTCGGCACCTTTATTACGGTGGTTGAGCTCTCCCTTCGGCCTCTTCTTTGTACCACATGCTTTGACTTTTCTGTACCTCTCGCCGTGATTCCCGTCGGAATTTGCGCTACGGCGATATCTTTGTCTTACCTCCAAAATTGGTACTTTCTCTCCAAAATTGGTTATCCTTCCCAAAATTAGCAGCTTCCTAAATGCTGCGGAAGTTCTCTCCAACAAGTTGCGACAGAACTTGAAGCTCTGGGATCTGAGAAATACTCTTGGGCTTGCTTGAATGCTTCTTTTTGCTTCTGCAGATTAAGTGGGGCTGGTTTAATATTAGCGCGGCGCACCCATTGCGTCGCTTGCTTTCCAGTTCCCGACTCTGGCGCACCAGTGGTTGTTCCACTGCGCGTCACGATATTAACTGTACGGTCTGGTTCCATTTTTCTGCTCCAATCAATTGAATATTCTGGTTGACCTGTGGCGTCTTTGCTTGTATCTTAGCCGTCAACTGAGGGCATTCTTCAATGATATGATCATAGGATTTACAATATCTGCAAAGGGTTGTAGGGTTTTGGCAATCTCTTGCAAAATGACCTTGCGCTCCACAATTATAACAAGTGATCTGGCCTCTTCCGCGGCCAAAATTTGTTGTAAGTCCGCGGCCTCTGTAATTTCCTGTTCGGCCGTCGCGGGTTTGGTCATACTGTGGACCTGCTACGGGTCCTTGTGCTTCTGATTGTACTCGATAAACATCGTGTTTCCTTTCCATCATAAGGTCATATGCTCTGCAATTGTTTTCATCATGGCCTACTGATTTGCAGAAATTACAATATAGATTCTTTGGAGTTTGTACATATTTCTGAAGTAAGTGACATTCTTGTGGTCTATGACCTCTAGTTATACAGATTTCACACCAAGGCCCCTGTGGCTGTGGTAAAGGGTTAGGTGCTCCAGTTGCAATATACTCTATGAAAACGGGACAATGGTCCTTTGAATGACCTTGTGCTTTACATTTTGTACACCATATCTCCTCCTTGACATCCTTGCCTTTCTTAATATCATGTACTTGCAAGGTTAAGTTTGCTAACTGGTTCTGCAACTGCGCAACATCGTTGCTTGTTCCAGCAATTGGTGAAGCTTCTAGTTTCATGGCCATCTCTAGAGCTTGTTCCTGAGTAGTGAGATTCTGTTGCATAAGAGGAAGTCTAATGTGTGGAAGCAGCGCAGCAATGAACCATTCCTTATGCTGTTGTGGTGCAAACTCAAAGCTTACTTGATCTATCAAGGCTTTGAACTTTTGGTCAAAGTCCCATACTGACTCTGTAGGTAACTGTTTGATGTCTTTGAGCTCTGTTATGCACTATGATTCTGATTTAGGTTTCTTGAATTCTCTAATCATAGCATTTCTTACATCAGCAAGCGTTCTATTCTGTGCTGCTGAGTATTTCATGAACCAAGTTAAGGATCTTTCTCTTAGTGTGGTTGCTAACTGAACCAATTTAACAGCATCATCATTAATTTGCTTCATTGTCCAAATGGCTTCACATAGGAACCAGTGTTGCTCAGGGTCTTCTATCCCTGTTCCTCTAAAAGTTGGTAGTTTCATGTCATCACCCATCTTTCTTGTGCTAGGTTGAGGTGTAGGTGTTGTAGCAGTTCTTTTGGGCTGGTTGAACAAAGGTGGTACAGAGGTACTAGAAGTACCGTGTGGGCTACTAGAAGGCGTTACTGCGGGATTATACTGAGCTTTGTCTGGCTTTTGCGGTGTAAAAGGGTGGTAAGGGATATGAACGCTCCCTTGTCTTTCTATGTGGCTTGCTCTAGGAACTTGACTGTCTTCTGGGCTCGACTCAAAAGAATGTTGGTCAAGGCCTACTTTATAGTGTTTTCCACTACGAGTGCAACCAATAACTTCAGGGTCACTATCAGAGTCTATGGACATTACTTGTCTATGCTATTCATCTGAAGCTATACATAATTTTGCTTTTTCATACAGAAGCATTTTAATCGATAAGTTCAAAGAATTCAGGAACTTACCTCTATGTGCTTGAAAGAAACTCCTCTCAGCTTCACTGAAACTCTTTCTTGTATCCACTGCAAACTCAGTGATGAAACCTTCCAGCAGACTATTCAACCAAAAGTCTACTGCGCGGGACACAGAATTATCTACCCGCTTCAAAATACTGACTAGCTCAGGCGTCCAAGCGACTGGTCGATCAATATGCACAGTGGGTCTAGTATCTGCTAACTTGGCTATCCAAGCATGTAACTCAAGTGCAAATGTGACAAAGAAAATTTCGTGAAGGTCAGTATAGATATACTTCTGCAACCATTCTTCTGGCTGGAGTCTAGAGCTTCTATTTTCTTGTTCAGCGAACTCTTTAGCCTTTAAATCGAACCACTCCTGAATTTCTGTAGTTGTAGGATTCCAGTAACACATTTGTTAACTGAGTAAGTCTCAAGGCAACAGAACCATTTGTTGGCTCAACAACAGGGTTCAAAGCAACGGAACCATTTGTTGGCTTCTGCAACAATCTTCTACGTCGCAAAAATAGAAAGTCTCAATCACGTGGCAACGGAACCATTTGTTGGCTCCCTCTTTCTCTGGATTTCGCCTCAATCTCGTGTATCGCTGAAATAACAAGTCTCATTCACACGGCAACGGAACCATTTGTTGGCATCTTTTTTGACAGACCCGGGTTTTAATGAAGCGCAGCAACAAAACCCCTTGGCGCACTGGCCCTCTCGGCAACGAGCTGCGCGGCAGCTCGAGGTCTCACCCGAAGTGGCTATGGGGGGGCTAAGGAATCAGATTTCCTTAACCTGGGCGACACAGAGACTGTTCTTTCCTCCTTGGCGATTCCTCAAAGGTGAATGTCTGACCCTTCCAGACTTATGAGCGCAACAACGCTCAAGCTCCTGCTTAGCAGCTGAACTGCGCGGTACTTCCACTCCTGCGCTAGGACCTCTTATCCTCTGCGCTGATATTCGAAACGTCGCTTAGCTAGCGCGCCCGTCGCAACAACACGTTCTCCTGTCGCTGCGGCGACGTGTCTTACCGATTCCTTCGACCCTTAATGATTATAATTCCCAAGAAAGCTTTAAGAACTTACTCAACACACTCATAAAGATAATGCAATATTCCTGTATTTGCTGTTAGTAAACTTAAAACAGGCAATCACTTCAATCACAACATCGCAACAATGAGAAATATGAAGTCCACCTCCACGGGGAAAACCACGCCCACGGGAGTATCTTATATTAACCAGAAAATGATAGACTTATACAATATGCTGCGCACACAGCTGCAGCCTTAGATCTTTCCAGGAAACTCCACGCACACAGCTGGGAGCCCTTCTCTCGATCTAGTCTCTTCCTCTTCAGAGATTACAATAGTTCAGATGTCGACTCTGACTGTCTGCAACTCAAGGATTAGCTCCACTGCTAACCAGCTCTAACTCTTGTTTTCTAGCAACACGGTAGAAAACAATCAACAAGATTGTAACAGAGGATGATCCACTCGATCAATCCTTATTACATCCAGTATCTACTTAGCTAGCTCACTCATAGGCTTAGCTAACTGACTCCCTAATTAACCAACTCACTGACTAGCTAGCTAACATCTACCCATTACAATTATACATATATATAGGTGGCCATGGCGGTCGCACCTTTACAAAACTGTGGGCCTTTCCCAGCAGTAATCCCCAAAAACCCTAACCACGCACATGGCTAGGTGTACTGTAGGCGCCGCTTGCAGTCATGTCGCCGCTTCCTGTAGGCTCCATGAATTCCAGCGCAGCTTACGGGTATGGGTGCCTCGTCCTTCGCCTTCAATGCTTTGGTCTGTTGCTCCTCCTTGATCCGAGCAACCATAACCTCTGTACTTAGCCTTAAATGAGGGTAGCTGAGCCCTCTACTCCATTGCTTCATTGATTGTGGTAGCTGGGCTTTCCACTTGGCTACCTTCATTCTCTTCTGACGTGCGCGCGAGCTCCGCAATTTCCGGTCCGTAATCTGCGCTGAGATTATCCATCTGGAACCGTACTGCGCACCGTCTTCTTCTGTCCCAAAATTGGCGCTTATTCAAAACTTAGCACTTTCTCTTCCATACTTGTGCTTTTTCCTCAAAATTCGCAGCTTTTACCATAGCTGCGGCCTTGGCTCCAACATTTATGCTATACTGACAGCATTTTCAGTACTTGAGATTTTGATATATGCTGTCAGTTCATCATTTTAATCAAATTGGATGAATGGCAATGTTTCCAAACATTTGAAATAGCTTTTTGACTAAGAAATTAAACTTTATTTCGAAAATAAACATGAACCAAGGGCCTTATCCTAATTTAATTATGAAAAATATAACAGAATGTAACTAAAATAGTATGAAACCAAGCGAATGAAAGAAATGTAAAAATTAGGAAAATGGGAAAAAACACTAAGGTACACAAAAAATGAATGAAAACTGAACTGGGTAAAGGTTGTACTAGTCTAAAAAACAACTTTAGAGATAACATCTAGCTCCGTCTGGGGTAAGGTCCTCCTTGTGAGACCTTAAGAACACTGTGACCTGTGCCTTCTGAAATCTGTCTTGTTGGGCTGGAGTCTACTAAAACCTGCTTGGAATGGTATATACAATGAATATATACAAGGCATCTGCCAGCTTAACATGTATGAAACAACTTTAAGAATCGTCCATTAACTGGACCTAGAATCTCATTACCACCCAGAGTCTGTAGAACAAAAGTGTTATTTCCCAAAATATTAACCACTATGAATGGTCCCATTCACAAAGAGTCAAACTTACCATGCTTTCCTTTATCCTCATTTCTAGCATCCCATCTTAATACTTTATCACCCATTTAAAACACATTCTTTTTTACTTTCTTATCAAAGCTCTCTTTCATCCTATTTCTGTGTATTTCATCCTTTTCCAAGATAGCTTCTCTTTCTTGCTGCAGCTGGATTATCTGAAATGTCCTTCTTTTCTTCTCTTCTGGTTCTTCCTCAAATTCCTGCATAAATTTAATTACTGGAGAAATCAACTGAACAGGGAATACTGCTTCAGTTCCATATACTATTTGAAATGGGGTAGTTCCAATTGATTTCTTTATGGTGACCTTGTCTGCCCACAAAGCAAATCTCAACTTAGTATCCCAATTCCTCTTATTTTCTAATAACATTTTCTTGATGCTAGTCACAATGCTTTTATTGCTGGATTCTGCTAATCCATTTCCTTGGGGGTAATATGGTGTGGCCTATCTCAAGGAAATACTATTTTCTTTAGCAAAATTTATCATTTTTTTAGATTTAAATGTAGGAGCATTATTAGTAACAGTTTTCTAGGACATCCAAATGATTAAGAATATTTTCTTGCATAAAATTAATGATAACCTGATCTGTTTCTTTTCTAGTTGGGATTGCCTCTACCCATTTGGTGAAAAAATCTGTGGCAGCTAAAATCCACTTTTTTCGGCCACTAGATGCAGGATTAATTTCACCTATAAAGTCTAAACCCCACTGTTGAAATGGAGCATATACTGATATAGGTTTTAGAGGTAAGGATTGTAGATGATGTTTGCCTGCAAATTTTTGACATTTTTCACAAGCCCTAATCTGATGATACATATCTGTGAAAAGAGTAGGCCAGTAATACCTAGCTCTTAGGATTTTGAAGGTTGTTTCCTTCTAGTACTTATGTCCACCACACACACTAGCATGCAATTCCTCAGTGACATTATTTGCTTCTACTCTATCCAAACACTTCAGAGGTATTCCTCCTGGGTCCTTCGAGTACAAAACTTGATCCATCAAAACATACTTGAGAGCCTTCAAATTTACAGACCTGCATTCATTTTTACTCAACTCTGGGGGACACTGTAGATTTAAAATGTAATATACAATTTCAGCATTCCAAGGATAGTCATAATACCTGCTATAAAGTTGTTCTTCACCATGTTCTGAACTTTCTTCCATCATGTGGAGATCCAATATCTGACAATTTGATTCCGACAAAATCTTGGCTAAGCCCTGCCCTTTTACCAATTTAGTAGGCTTGATTTCCACATCATACTGCATCACTTTTGCAATCCACCTACCTCTTTTTCCTTCACTATCAGGTTGTACCAAAATTTATTTAACAGCTGAATTAGGAACATAAGCCAAAATTTTAGAATGGAGAACATATATCCTGAAAAATTTAAGTGCTTTTACCAAGGCATATGCCTGCTTCTCCATATTAGTGTACTTCAACTCTGAATCCCTTAATGTTTTACTAAAAAAAGAAATGGGTTGTTCTAAGCCATCAGAGTTTTTCTGTAATAACACAACAACTATTGTATCTTCTGATGCAAATGAAAAGATTGCAAAATCTTTAGTATAATCAAGGGCTATCAATACTGGTGCTTCTACAAGTGCTTGCTTAATCCCTTCAAATGATTTTTTGGCCTGATCTGTCCACTTTAACTCACTGTCTTTTTTGAGCATGTCAATGATGTACTTAATAGTTTATGTAAAGTTAGGAATAAACCATCTCAAAAAATTGATTTTTCCTATGAAAGATTGAATTTCTTTTTTATTTCTAGGAATGGGAATCTTTAAAATAGCTTTCACTCTTTCCAGGCCTATTTTAATCCCATCTGTAGAAACTATGTGACCCAATACCTTTCATCATAGCAAAGTGATACTTCTTTGGGTTCAGTGACAACTCAAACTTTCTGCATTTTAGGAAAGTTTGCTTCAGATGTTTTAAATGTTCTTCATCACATTTGGAAAAGACTGTGATATCATCTTGATAAATAACCACAAATTTTTCATTCTCACCTACGAAGGCTATGTCCATTGCCCTCTGAAACGTGGCACCTACATTCATTAGCCCAAAAGGAATTTTATCATACATGAATGTACCCCAGGGGGTTGTAAAAGCTGTCTTCTCTCTATCCTTTGGTTGAACTGCAATTTGGTTATAACCAAAAAAACCATCAATCATTGAAATTCTTTCTGCACCTACCACTCTCTGCAGGATCTGAACTATCTTAGGTAAAGAATAATTATATTTATGGCATGATCTGTTTAAGTTGCTAAAATCCACACATAACCTTATTTCTCCATTTTTCTTGCATACTGGCACAAGGTTAGCTACCCAAGATGAATACCTGAGAGGAACAATAATCTTGGCATCCATTAATTTTTTCACTTCCTTCTCAAGGATTGGTAAAAGTGTTGGATTAAACCTTTGCAGTTTTTGTTTAAAAGGATTAGTATTTAGCTTTAGTGGAATCTTATGCTAGATAATGCTAGTGTCATATGTTTTTAGATCCTCATATGACCAGAAAAAAATATCTATGAATGCCTTCACCAAACTGATATATCTATTCCTCTCCTTCTCTGAAAGTTTCTTAGATATTTTCACCATTCTAGGTTCTGCTTTAGACCTAATATTGCAGCTCAGAACATTTTCTTTAGTGGTCTATAAATTATTTTTTAACAATGTGTCATTCTTTGAGATCAACCTCTCCAATGGAACAAGTCCCCTAGGGATGAAATTGCTTTTTAAATCAAGAATTTTTTGATCAGCAATTGAATTTTTTGCATGAGTAGAAAATTCAGCCAAATCTACATCTTCATATAAATCAACCTGGTCATCTGCAAATTCTTCTGTTAAATCTACAAATTCTTTTATCTCCTGCTCATCCTGGAAGACCCTCCAATGTTTAATATCATCTGGGACTACTAGTCTATACCTCACATCAATGGGATACTTCAAGTGTGTCAACTTTGGAATTCTGAAATAAGTTGTTGCTAATGCCAATGAATCTGCAGTCTGATTACAATCTCTTGGAACATATGTTATGTTGAAAGCACAGAAAAAATTATCTATCATATCCCATACTTCATTTCTGTAAACTTTCAAGAATGACTGCTTTACCTGATAAATATTCTTCACTTGCTGAATTATCAATTCGGAGTCACCAAATACTGCAAGACTTTGAATATTCATATTTTTTGCAGCTCTCAATCCAAGGATTAGTGCCTCATACTCAACAGTATTATTTGTGGTTTGGAATTCCAATTTATACATTAATGAAATCATCTCACCTCCAGGAGAAATTAACAACACACCAGCCCCTGCTCCATCCTTATTTGATGATCCATCAAAATACATCTGCCAAATGCCCTCCTGTTCTTCTGTGTTGCACTGAACTGAACTGTTTTTCTGAACTTGCAAAACCCTTGTAAAATCATCATTTAACTGTAACATGCAAGAACCCATATCTTCTTGTATTGTATAAATAGGATGATTCGTAGGATTTCTATCATCACTTACCAAGAATGCTAATTGTACCTCTCTGTATAGCCTTCTATATTCACCTCCAAATATAGGAATAGAAGCATATGATAGATCCATTTGCAGAGTGCCACCTATCTTTTTAGCCCATGATCTTGACAACAACATGCCAAACTTAGGAGAGACATCAGCTACTACTACATCCATGAGAATACTTTTCATAGGTAACTGGGCAAGGTTGACCACAAGGTCTTTTATGACTCCTAAACATTTCACAGCTTGAGAATCAAAAGCATATAAGTCATGATAGGGATTTGTAACAGATAATCCTAGGGCTTCCATAACTTCCTTTGGCATAAAATTATGCGAAGCACCTGAATCTAGGAGGCAATTATGTAACATCTAGTCATGTATGGTAAGTGTGATGTAGAATGGTGGGGGATAACAGGATTTCATGTCTGGCTGGTAAGAAGCTTTTGAACCAGTGATAATGGTAGGGTCCTTCTCTTGCAAATTGATCACATCTGATGAAGCATGAATAGGTGATGAATTCATAATTTTCATGGCAGCTTCTCCATAATATTTTCTCCTTACTAACTCAGTTAAGGGAATAGGGACCTTGATTTTATTTATCTCATGCTCCAAATCAAAACCAAAAACTTTGCCTACTTCTGTTGATTCAACAATCTTCTTTTTATCTTTTTGTGGTTCTTGTTTTTCTCTAGAAGGCAATACTTCCTTGGTAGGAATAAACTTAACCTTTTTTTTTAAATGGCGCAGCATGTTTTATTCCCGACCTGAGGCCATATGATTTTTGTTGCTCTCGCTGAAAAATTTCAGATTGTTGCTCATTGAAATCTATTTCTTCATAACCAAATTCTGCTGCACCATAATAATCATCCTTAGTCACAAAATTAGAAGAAGAAACATCATCCAGTTGATTAATGTCATGCTCTAAATCTTCTATTTCTTCTACTAGTGTTTCATAAAAATCCTCATCTCTTATCAAATTGTCCTGAAAAGGTGGCGGAATCTTCTGATCTTCATTTTCTCTCCTCTCCCTTTGAGTGTCATTGTTCCTTCTTTCTTTGGGAATGAATCTAGGAGGGTAAGGGCATCTAAACTGATTTTGGTTTCTATTGTCATTATCCTAAGCAGGCATGTTTTGATTTTTCTTTTCTATTTCCAATCTTTCAACCTTTGTAGACAAATCTTTTATGGTTTTATGCATATCATCATATTTACTATCTGAAACCTTTATAAAAGAAGCAGCAGGAAGCATTTCCCTTTTACCCTTCCTATCCATATTTTGACATTCTGCTTCTTCTTTGAGTTTATTTGATGCCAAACTATTGGATTCAACTTCTAAGGCTGCATCCTACATGTTCATCAGACACACAGTTTTTCTTTCCCTTAACCATAAAGAAAACTGATAATCAAAATCATTTGCATAAGTTAATTTTGCTGCAGGTTCAGTAGGTTTAATCTCGATAGGAATCTTCTTGTACATTTTATTAAACCTCTTAGAAAAGTCTGCAACTGCTTCATCTAGTTTTCTTTTTAATGCTATAAATTCTATATAATAGTAGAGATAATATTTTGTATCTCCCCATTGTCTGATAAATGACATGGTATAACTCCTCCAAACTATCTATAGAATTCTCTGGTAATTCCCTAAACCATTTTCTTACCTCTCCATCTAAACTTTGTACAAACATCCTCATCCAAACATCTCTAGCTTCAATGTTGTAATTATCAGCATAGCTACAAAACTTATCCCAATGTTCTTGTGCAGTCCTTCCACCCTAGCCATCAAACCTAGGCAAGTATTTCTGGTAATCACCGCCAGGAAAAGGATTTAAGGGTCGAGGCATAACCAATGGAGCATATCTAGCTTCTACCATACGGTCCATCATATCGGGAGGTTGACCAGCCATATTTGATGAATAGGATATCTGTGAGAAAGATCGCTTATTTTGTGGAGATGGTGGTTTGGTATGTGGAGGGGAAGGTACTTCAATTTTCAATTGCACAATGAAAATCCTACTTGTAAGAGGTATTTCAGGTGCTGTCAAAGACTTTAAAGTAAAAAATTCCTCTAGAATATGTTTATGTTCAAAAGATAAAGGATTTGAATATACTTTAAAATCACCAACTTGTGTTGGATTTAAATCATCACCTTCAAGAATGCACACAGATAAATCCAATTTGTTTTCTTCTTGTTTGTTCACAAAATCTGAAGAGGAAGATCCCGGATCTATATCAACAGTGGGAAGCTGAGGGTTACTGGATGATGGATAATTCAACTTTCTTCTAGCCTCTCTTATAATCTTTTTTGGATAAAAAACTCTTGTATACAGAGGAGATGAAGGATTTCCTCTTGTACCAATCGGCTTTGAAGCCACTGTAACTTTCTAAACTGTCAGGTGAATGTAGTCTGTAACCAAGTATACTGATCTTGTCACCCTTCAAAAATCAGCTATAAAGATATCAAACACCCAAGGAAGATGTACTATCGTTTCTCCGTCCCCGGCAATGGCGCCAAACTATGTTATCCCTAATGTTGAACCTAGACTACTGGGGTTCAAGCTTAAGGAAATCTTAGATAGTAGACATAGGATATCTACATAGTAATTCTATCAGTTTTGGTGGATAATGAATATATGACCAAGGTTGGATATTTAAGATCAAATGACAGGGATAATATAAAGTTTTAGTACTTAAACAAGAATAGAAAATGACTCTGATAATGATTTTATGAATGTAAGAGCTCAGGTTTCATTTTATAATAGGGGCATAGTTATATACTAATCAAAAGAATCACAACATGAGAGACAGAATATTGACAGTATATACTTCATAATAAGATAGGCTCAAAGATCATAATTCATTTCAAAAACAGTCATTTCTGCAAAAGATAACATAAAAACCTGTATACATGCCTGTATATAAGCTTTAAAATCAAACTTCCATTATATTGTTTCAAGTTCCAACCCTTTCTAATTCATTACTATTTGATATATATACAAAAAATTTTCAAAATAAAACAGGTTGGAGATCCTATTCTATTGGATCGAATCCCTTCAAAAATGCAAAACACCTTTGAACTTCAAGACTCTTGAATCATTAACATAGACAAAATAAAAGCAACAAACTGCCACCTATGAGTCCTTATCATCCTAACTTAGCAATGGACTAGATGCTTCTAGAAGACTCAGCTAACATAGCTAAATCATCAAGAACCTATGATCTTTTCTGTAGCCTAGTGTACTCAGCATTAGCATTTTGCTCCCTACCTTGCAATTCATCTAGTTGGGTTTTCATTTGTTTCCATTGCTTGTGCATGGCCCTTTTCTTTTGTAATGTCTCTTTGGATATGGCTACCAAATTCTGATAATCTGCATCTTTTTTCCCCGAGTCTTCTTGCAACCTTTTATTAGCCAACATTAAGTTTTCATTTATATTTTGTACGTATTGGCACTGTTCTTTATAAATATGTAGAGTTTTCTTGACTTGGTCCAGTTCTGGGACTATTTCCATCTCTTCAATATTCATTTCAACATCCTCCTTTTAAACACCTTTCGAACTTGATGCCTCATTTCCAAAATTAACCTATTTTTTCACATAGAATGCCTCGGGTATATGCCCTGTATTCCCATGCAAATATAAGAAGTTTTCATTCTCAACAATAAAAGTATCAGACACTTGAATGTCTTTCTCATTGTCAGAGTCATTAACAGGATTGATTTCATCTTTTTTCACAAGCTTATTCATCAATTAAATTTCTGCAACCACCTTAGTTCTCGACCTTGTTCTAGGCCCTAAATCCAAATTTTTTGTAGTTAGGGTTTTGATTTGCTCATCTTCATCAGAATTTGGATTTTTAATAGTTAAACTGAACATATCTAATGTCTCCATATTAGATTGATCAGCCTTTGTCTTACCTTCACCATCATTCGATGTGGCTTGCCTTGCTTCATCATTTCTTTCAGGCTCTTCAGTATGCACATGTTTGTCTGGCACCTCTGTCTTATCCCTTTTCCCTTTGGCCGGTTTCTTCTTTTTCTTCACCTCATACCCTGAATCGAGAATGAAATTCTCCCAATCTTGCCCTACGTGGTTCAAATGATGAATTACCAAAAGCTTGATAAGACCTTGATGAAAGATGGAGTAGTCTGTATGCTTTGGGTGGCTTTGAACCCCATAGAACCATTTTCTATATAATTCTGAGCAAATAGTATGGCAAATTCAATTTCTTGCTCCCATGCAAATGCATTAACAACCGAATATGGCATCTTAATACTTTATCATAACGGCCATCACAAGTAATGTAATTCTGTATCATTTCCAAAGGGATTCTCCAATTGGGTTTCACCTTGGTGATATGCACTCCATTTTGCCAATTCAAATCTTCAAACCCTGGCAACAAAAACTCACTGTAATCCCCTTCAAATTCCTTTTGCTTAAACCATTTCTCACCTTCTGCTGGAACACCTATGACTTCTACTATGGATTGTTCATTAACTGTAATTTTAAAGGTTTTGAAATCAACAACTCCATCCTTATAGTTTTTTATGAAAGCCTTGGTTACCTAGAGGTTGTAACCCTTTAATATTTCGCAAAAAACAAGCCAACCTGCATCTCTCATCAATTTTGTTGACCTGGGGAACTGAGTAATTCACTCGATATTATTTGGTTCAGTCCTGCAAATGAGGCCACCTGGTTTCTTCTTCTCTTGGCCCTGTGAAGTTTCTTCCATCTTTTACCCTAACCAAAGCAGAATGACTCAGCGCTGAAGTAACCATAAACTGCAGGGCTCATTCCCGATGCCGAATACCTCCGTCCATGAAATATGATAATCTCGATGCGTGGAGAGTTGTACACATCACTGTGTACTGTTCAATTGATATCTGGCATGTGTAATGGATTTCCATGCCTCATGGTGGTACGAGATGCATGAATAATCATAATTCATTTCGAACTATGATAAATCCAAACTGTAATTGCAAACTTAAAACCCCTGTATAAATCATTATTTCATATTTATGCTATACTGATAGCATTTTCACATTACTGACATCATTTTCAATATTTGAGATTTTGACATATGCTATCAGTTCATCATTTTAATCAAATTGGATGAATGGCAATGTTTCCAAACATTTGAAAAAACTTTTTGACTAAGAAATTAAACTTAATTTTGAAAATAAACATGAACCAAGAGCCTTATCCTAATTTAATTATGAAAAATATAACAGAATGTAACTAAAATAGTATGAAACCAAGCGAATGAAAGAAATGTAAAAACTGGGAAAATGGGAAAAAACACTAAGGTACACAAAAAATGAATGAAAACTAAGTAAAGGTTGTACTAGTCTAAAAAACAACTTTAGAGATAACAGATTCATTAGGATTTGTCGGCACAGGTTTACACCATTACACACAATTAAAATTAGGGAGTCAAACAAACATCTACCATCACAATTGTATAATATAGGCGCTTGTTAAAGGTTGGAAAACATCATAACAAAAAAGTGCACGTGTTCTTTATCTCAGCAGCCATGGTCATGAAAGCCTGCTCCACATTTGTTGCATTCTTCGCACTTGTCTACAAAAATGGAATGCCAATCTCATCAGCAAATGCCTTGAAGAAAAAAATACACAAAGCATGTCAAGAAAAATGTAGATTGAAAAGTGACAAAAAAAACTAACCCTTGAGATTAATAAAAAAACGAATCTACAAGCCAAGTCAACAAACTTAAGACAAACTTCCATAGTGTTGCAATTAACAAAAAACAAATGACCAACAACTTCAAGGCACACTCATATTTAAATCCTCATCAAGTCAAAGACGATGATGCATACAGTGAAACACATAGTAGTGCACATGATGCCAAAGCTACTCACCATTTACCATTACCTTCACTGTATCATAATCAACAACTTTATTAGCAGTCAAATCGCATTTGTTTCCAACAAGCAACTTGTTGACATTCTCACTCACATAGCAATCAATCTCATCCAACCATTGTTTCACATTATTGAAACTCTCCTAATCAGTAACATCATAAACAACCTGCCAACAGAAGAAAAATATCATTATAAAGCCATAAATTTAAATAAATAATGGAGTATACCAAGGATACAAACAATCAACAGCTACTCAACATTTAACATTACCTTGACTGTATCATAATCAACAGCTTTATTAGAAGTCAAATCACATTTGTTTCCAACAAGCAACTTGTTGACATTCTCACTCACATAGCGATCAATCTCATTCAACCATTGTTTCACATTATTGAAACTCTCCAGTAACATCATAAACAACGTGCGAACAGAAGAAAAATGTCATTATAAAACCATAAATTGAAATAAATAATGGACTATACCAAGGATACCAACAATCAACAGCTACTCAGCATTTAACATTACCTTGGCTGTATCATAATCAACAACTTTATTAGGAGTCAAATCACATTTGTTTCCAACAAGCAACTTGTTGACATTCTCATTGGCATAGTGATCAATCTCATTCATTATAAAACCATAAATTTAAATAAATAATGGTGTATACCAAGGATACCGACAACACATTAATAAGATCCCCACAACTAAACAAGCTCCACGTTACCACTAGTAAATCCAAGGATTTATTTATCGACATGAATAGAAAAATTACCAATGTAGCACCAAAGCAAACATCCACTTAAGCAAAATAGGCACTTACAATGATACCATGGGCACCACGATAATAGCTGCAACATTGATTAGTGGGAGAGGGCACATTATTTCTAGTGGAGGATACAACCCCAAGAGGGTTGTGGGACTCATTTCTTCACTTATGCTGGTTAGAGCTTTGAAACTGAGGTCAAAAGGGGAAACTCACTATACTGGTGGGCATATTCACTTTCTAAATCAGCTGATATACATTTCTATCCAACAAATTGAGTTGCCAAGGAGGAATTATTCATCGCTGGGATTGATTGTTGTGGCTAGGAGTTGTCCACATCATGTTTTTTCTACATTTTTGTGTACCAAAGGGAGATGGTCAATTCCACACTAGCAAGTTGTCATCTATAGGGAAAAACCTCATCAATTTATGCCTTATACGTGTGGTTGAGAAGAAGAATCTATTATGTACCAACATGCTAATAACCTATAGGAAATTTCTAGGTTTGATTCATTTCAGAAATCCAATGTAATTGTAGATGTTACAATTATTGCTAAAACAACTGAGAATTTTAGTCATCTACATCACACATTAGTATGTTGTCCATGTTTATCTACTCTGAATGCTATTTGAACTTTATTCATGACCTGTTGAATGTTATCTTTGTGTATCAATATTACCAGTCATATTGTGGGAACTAGTCTTGAAATATAAAACTCAGAAATTTAAACACATTCTATCAAATAAATTAGTCACCAAGAACCCAAGTACTCATTCACACAGCTCTTTTCATAGTTACCTTTCGATCTCCATTCATAGCAGCAAGTTTTTTCCAAAGGCATATCCTTTATAGTAGTAAAGTGCAAGAATTTGTCCTAGAAATAAAACAGAGAGAAATAACAGTGTAAGATAAAAAATTATGTCCCATGTATTCATTATACAATCTTTGAGAGTGCATTAAACAAATTATCATATATTTACCAACTTCTCGGCAATATATACTTGTTTTGTCCCATAAATTGGCATGCAAGGCAACCTGGGTCACTAGTACCTTCTGCAATCAGTGAAGCACTCCCTTTAGCTCCTTGGAAAAAGAATAAATTCCTACTGTTATGAAATGAATATCATAACCAAAATTATTATTCAAAACAAAAACTGCATACTGCATCCAGTTTCAAGTTAGGGAAACATGTAGAGAATGCTAGCTCGATTTATTTCTACTAGGGATCCCTCTTTCTTATTTTCAAGGCCTATAGGAAGCCAACAAATCGAGTTAGATTAAAAATCATTGACATTGAGATGGTTGTTCAAAAGACTGCTCAACTCAAATGATTCAAAAGGCATCATAGAGTTGTGTGGTTATATATTACCTCCATCCCTTGTACTACTAGTTGGCTGCTGGAAAGTTAAAAAAAATACGACCAAAAGAATAAATATCTTTGTATTCATCATTTAAAAAACCCAAAATTAACTAATAATCCATGAATTAGATATAAGTAAAAAGGGAAGAAAATGAATAAATAAAACTTTAAAGTATAAATAAATGCAGAAAATTGGGTTAGAATGAAGCAATATGTATCATCTTCGGATCTATTAAAAGTTGGTTGTAGAGTAACACGCATTGCATGATCAAAAACCCTTTGCAAAAGAAGCTGCTATAGATGGATGGGGGTTTTGTCAATCTAAATCAAATTGATATGGAAACATCACAAAAAATAGTTTACTGTGCATGTCGTTGAAAAAAGAGAAAATAACAAGTGTACCACCAATATGATGCATCATAAAAAACACTTTGGCAAACGAATCTGCTATAGATTATAAAGCTTCACTTGTGAATAAGATTTGTATAGCCTATGGTAGACAACCATGTAGCATTCTCATAAAACTTAAGTGCTTAAATGCACTCAACCGTACAAAAATGAAAGATGCAAAAAAAACTACATGTGCAATAATCTCAAAACCGTTTCCAAGAAGCAGGTCAAACCTTATGACAGATGGTTTTGCATGGTTGTAACTGTTCTATATTTTTTAATCTCTACATAAAATATACATAGAGATTCTTCTCAGATCGAATCATTTTATCTGCAGAAGCAACACTTGACTACTCATGCAGATTCAAATATTAGGACTGAAAAATCAATTACTAAGCAGGAAGATTACAATCTTGGATTGCATATTGATCCTCCGGGGCCCGTCCATCATTCTTATGAAACAACTAGTGTTGCATGTGCATAAGATGTAACTCGTGGGGCTACTCATTCTGGTCCATTGTCATATGCATATGTAAGTGGTTAAACATGTGGAAAGAATCCAACGAAGGTCTTCTTGATCGATCATCTTTGCAACCATTTAAGGCTTTGATAGTTTTTGACTCGAAATCAGAGAGAATCTATGGACAAAATCGGGTAGTTGATTTGTCAAATCTCTTTAAGGCTTGTACTAAGAAGAAACTGTGATACTAGAGACACACAAAACGGTTTGATTAATTTGTTGCAACAGATCCAGGATGTTACATTTGATGGTGTGGAGATTGGCATGCATGAATATTCAAGAGTTCCAGTTTCTTCAGAAATGCAAAAATCAGCTCAGTTGCAAAGACGGAAAGCATTGAAATATGGAGATGGTCTTCAACTTCAGGATACACATGGAGTAGATCTCAAAATTAATGAAAGACTTGCCAGTTTAGGGTCATGCATCGATAGGAGCAACCTCAATAGTGAAGATTATTTTTCCTTCTTTGTCAAAAATTTCAAGTGGAGAGAAGCTACAACATCGTTTAGATTAGAGACAAAGCCATCAGATGTAATGGTTTGTGTTCAAGGTCCCTCACTTGAGGTTGACTTAAGGTAGATGTGCTGCAGATATTTCATGTTGATCAGAAAGCACGATTTGAACATCTCAAGAAACAAACTTAGAACTTACCTATGCGTGGCGTGATACTCAAAGTATCAGGAGGACCAATGCTAGATAGATTACATGGTTTCTCTATCAATGTCAAATAGACATACAACAGTTTTCCTTTGGGGTCATGCATCGATAGGAGTAGCCTCAATAATGAATATTATTTTGCATTGAGAGGGATCATCCACCAACCTATTAAGCACTAAGTGAGATCATTTGCAAACCTCTTTGTGCTTAAAAGACTAGGGTTAAGATCTATGTAAATATTTACACTGGAGATGACCAGCAATTCACACCTCAGTGATTCATATTAAATGTGCATCGTGGTAATAAGAGATCTTTGCAATAATTATAAAATTACATTGGAGATGACAGGAAATTCTATAAGGCAGGAGTGCATTCGAAAATGACATAAATTGTAAAAAAAAAAATTAAACACGCACCATGTCAATCAGGGATGAGAAATAGCTTAAACATTCACCATGTTAGTTATTGCTTCCCATTCACCGTGAATGGGAAGCAATAACAAAGCAATCGAAACCACATTTAAAATTTACATCATTTGTAGCACTGGATCTTGAAACAGAGATTGTTATTGAGAGCTTTCTTAAAACATTTATAAAAGGGGGGAATCCCATCCTTCTCAGACTATAGAATTCGAATGGACAAAACACATCATTGTTTCCCAATATTTGGGAGCCAACTTGAATCCACAACAAATCATATAGCAATCATCAAATGGTATACTATTTTTCCAACCCTGAGTAAAAATTATTAGTAAAATGGCTATATTCCATTCTTGCAAACAATAAATAAAAGCTTCAAGAGGGAAACAAAGTTAACCATGCATACCTGTTTGATAGAATGTAGAAGAGGTCACCCTCCTTCATAGCGTGATTTGTTTTAATCCAAATATCTTTAATAATTTGGTGCTTTTTCTCTGGCTTCGGTGACCATGTTCCTGTCAGTCCCATGCCCACCATTCTTTGCAAGGAGTGTATACACCCTCTGGGTGTTCACAGGACAATGTTCAATTTTAAGTGGTCTTCAATTATTCAGATATGTCTACTGTCCTGTGGAACAACAATTCGCTTATAGAAGCTGGGGCATCATCAATAATGTATATTCATTAATAGTGTAATAATGTATATTCATTAATAGTGTAGATGAATGCCCCAGCCCTGCAAGTAGCCTAATCGTCCACCTTGCAAAACAAAAGGTTGGCATGTTGATATTATAAATGCAGAAGAAAAATAACTACCTCAAACCATTTCAACCGCCGTTGAAATCAAAATTTGAATAGTTCTGAGTACCAAGTGTTCAAAGGTGCTAATGGAGCTCATGAGGAAAGCTTTGTTGTTCTCATTTCTGAAATCTTTTATGTTGCTAGACAATTTGTTGGTGACTTTTTAGATTTTGTTTCTCTTGTTGATTTGAATCTTCATCATGAGGTTGCAATACCTTTGTTTTTCCTCTCAATGGAGATCTCTCACAAATTTGATCCTGATACCCTAAAAAAAACTATATATAGGAAGAGGCATTTGCAAATGAACAGGAATGCCCTTGAGATCTAGTTAGAAGAAACAAACTCAATATCAATTGGTCAGATGGAGGAGCATTCAACTGCTACCCAATCGCATCGCAGGAAACGTTCACATGGAGAACCGAGTTAGAGCATCCAAAAGAAAACGATGAGATTAACCAAACGGTATCATCCCTAGGTGTCATAGCCAATGACAAGTGCACTAGAGCAGAATGTAGCAGGTCAATAATGCCATAGTCAATTAAGCGTAAGTGTCAAAATGCCATACTAAGTTTATGTAATGTATCCAAGTAAGAAGAATAGTTCCCCAAAAGAATGTCGAGCACTCGAGTGACCATTCATTTTATATTTTGAAATACAATTAATAGGCTGTGCTATGCTATATATCTGGATAGCAGTAAGCTCATTGATGAGCAGATATTTGAAAATGTATTTAAACTTGTTAATGAACAAATTTGAACTTTCCACTTCCCTGTCATTCGCTTCGTCAGATCCATAATATAATAATAAAAAGTTCACACGGCCAAACTGATTCTCAGGGCCAATACACCGCCTAAAGGAACCACACATGCCAAGCACGCACTTGAAAGCATGGTATCAGAAGAAAAAAAATGGATGCAAGAATGGATAGCAGGCCCATCGTCGTACATTAGGAGCAGAGCCCGTTGATTCGAAACCAAAAGTAAGATAGTAGGAGTAAAGAAAGCAGCATACCTTTCAGTTACGGAGCTAGTTGTTCATTAAGTTTCTGAACCCTAAGTCTTAGTGGCAAAGCAAGCAGACCGAGATCCAAAGCCTGTTGATCGTAAGCGTGATATTTATGTTCCAGATTGAGACCCAGATCCTCTAGCCCCAGCTTACCTAGTTTCTCCTTATTCATTACCAGCAAAGGCAGTTATAAAGCTGGTTTACCCAGCAGCACCCACTAAATCACCCGCACTAGCAACGAACGAATTTGAACTGGAATTTAGATTGGGAATTGTTTCATATACAATAATTCAACCTGCCTATCTCTTGCATTTTCAAAAGTAAAGGCCAAATTTTAAAACTACTTCGGAGGGGTTCGTAATCTCTTTTACCATCATTTGAAACATTGTAAAGTGTTGAAGCCCGCCGATTCACTATTCACTTATGGAGATATTGATCATTTTTCATTATCTACTGCGCCCAAGTTAGTGCCCAAAACATCTCGAAAGGAGAACATCAAACACTAAAAGCGCTCTTAAGAAATCTCATCATCTAAAATACTATGTTTCAATGTTAATTTCACAAATGCACAAGGTTTTCAAAGCTGGCAGAATGAGTGGTATCGAAGAGTGATATCCTTGTAAATTGGGTGAGGAAGAAGTTCATTTGGCCTTGTATGTTGTGCGATGGAGATTATGCACACTGGTGCAGCTCGCTATGATTTAGACAAGATTGGAATCATTTTCAGGCCTCGTCTAAGGCAGCTTGACTACATGATCATCGCAGTAAATTCTAAATATCGGTTTTTAGTGCATTAAATTAATAGTCAAAGGATGATTGTATTTTGGGTTTGGAGGAAAAAGGCTAAAGGAAAACAAAAAATATTTTGCAGAAATGAGTTCATTCTACAATATAAAGCAAAGTGCCACTACGGTTAAAACTAAAAACACCCAGAACTAAAAGAATATTTTGGAGACATACCTCATCTACGAGAATGCAAGAGAAATTGAAACAGATGCAACGAAGAATTGAAAGAAGAGTCTTCTATGGTACATGGGTTTGGCTAGCTCCACGTTCCCAAAGTGACCAAGGCACTCGGCCATGATAGCAGAGAAGGTTTCACACTTCACTTTGCGATCAATAGTGCCCAAAAGAGGATCACTATGGAGACCGACTATTGCTAACCTCAATCATTTGGAGACTAAACCCTCATCCTATGCGTCAACATTTTTTAAAATTTATCTTTTAAAAAGATGAAAAAAACAATTTAACCTAACTTAAGTTATGAGCCTTTCATTCACTGTACTTGTTTATATTCCAAATCCATCAAAGTATTTATATTCCAATCCATCTATCCAAGTGATCAGAGTACCTATAGTGCATGCAGAGTACCTATAGTGCATGCAATGAATGATCTCAAACATTCATCCTTTGGATATGTTGCTTGTCTTAATCCTTTCGATCTAGAGCTTCTATGCAAGTACATGTAGTGGCTAGGGTTACTATTAAAACAAGAAAACTCCCCAATTTCTATGCGAAACTTTTATTTTTCTCAATTCCTTTCCTTCCATTCCTAATTTTTCTTTCACCCAAATCCTTTCCCTCCATGTAAATTGAATTGTTTAATATTAATATATTATATAATGTTTACTATAATCTATTTATATATGAAAAACATATTATATTAATTATTATATACTAAAAACATATTAAATTTGGTAAATTCAGTTGAAAGATAGCAAAACTCCCCAATTTCTTTGCGAAACTTTTATTTTTCTCAATTCCTTTCCCTCCATTCCTAATTTTTATTTCACCCAAATCTTTTCCCTCCAAGTAAATTTAATTGTTTAACATTAATATATTATATAATATTGAACTATAGTCTATTTATATATATGAAAAACATATTATATTAATTATTTTATACTAAAGACATATTGAATTTGGTAAAAAGTTGCAAAGCGGATTATTATTATTATAATCTTTTTTATTTTTATTTTTTTAATTTAAAAATTGCAAGCGAACTATTATATAATAAAAATATATTGGATTAGGTAAAAAGGTGCAAAGTGGATTATTATTATTATTATTATAATATTTTTATTTTATTTTTTAATTTAAAAATTTCAAGAGAACATTAAAATGGGAGGGAGTATTATTTTGTTATTAAAAATTGAGACATTGGCATTTTCATAACAAGGGGCACCAAGGGGGAAATTTTTAACTTTTTGAGCATAAGCGTGAGGATGATACTGATGGGCGGGTACGAATGACGATTTCTTGGAGGACGCAAATTTTATGGATTTCACTATCAAGACCAAAAGACTTTAACTTGCCAAAAGTTTTACTGATTGGTGAGAGGGTCAATCAATAGACTCCGACTCTTTTGAAAACAAAATATGAGCACGATAAATGAGATGAGCTAAACTCAAGGATAGAAAAAGGAGACATGACGATATTTCATAATGCGAAAAACCCCAAGTTGCCAACTCAACTTCACCATGACATGGCAACACATGAAATATAACTTGATGAATGTGCTGAAGAGGTCAAACAACGATGCAAATGACGAAACTAACTACGCATGAATACCATCAAATCATCCTGGGTTGGCAGGTGTGGGGGGAG
Organism: Larix kaempferi; assembly: GCA_027924585.1. Lineage (NCBI taxonomy): Eukaryota > Viridiplantae > Streptophyta > Pinopsida > Pinales > Pinaceae > Larix > Larix kaempferi. The sequence goes on along the minus strand of BSBM01000068.1, from coordinate 4,434,032 downwards.
TAATTTTTTACTCTAAGGGGAACAAGCAAAAGGAATTTGCCTGGGGCATAGGAAGAAAAACCAATAATGGAGCAAAGTGGCTTGGCCTCATCAAAGGGATGGAGATTGTTATCAACCTGGGGATAATGAGACTTACGATCTTAGGAGACTCCTTAATCATTATCAGAGAAGCTAGATGTATAGTTGGCAAAAGAAAAGATCCCACTTCAAAAATGCATCATCTCCTCCTCTGTATTAGCAAGGATTTTCATGAGCTTACCTTTATGCACATTCTTCGAGGACAAAATGGTCAAGCTGATGAAATGGCCAATATCGGAGTTAGGGTCTCCTATGGTTTTCTAAGATATAACAATGATGTTTTGGAAAACTCATGGATTCCCTAGACTTTGGTTAGCCCTAATAGATTGGGCTCATGCCCCTTCTTATTGGCTACCTTTTCCTCTTTGGTTTCAACACTTTAGAGGGTTATTTATTTCAAATTTTTGGGATCTCTCCATTGGATTTTTGGCGGATCCTACACTCCTCGTAGGCCACCCTTGCATTCTCGAATTTATTGCCATTAATCAGCTCTCCAGTTGGTCAGCATGCGCTTTGGATGCTGGGGTTTATCTTCGCATCTAGAGGCTTCCCAGATCTCATTCCTTCATCCTTAGAAATCTGCGTATGTTTCTTGTCTTTTTGGAGCTCCTTTGTGTTGAGAGGAGTATGGATTATCAAGGCATGGGGCGTCCTCAGGGCGGGGGTGATATGTTTTTCCATGGTGATGGGCGCCCATAGGGAAGGGGTGAAGTGATACAGAAATGCGGTAAGTGTTTCAAGCTGGGGAGAGGCCCTAATGGAGGTTGTAGCTATGGAATGCAACAAGAGGACATGAGAGGAGACTCCGCAGAATCTGAGTGCAACCATGGGCTCGGTCATTATTGTAGGCACGTCGGGGTTGGGAATCCACATGGTCATACTGGGAACCACAGTATTTCCAAATTTGAAGTGGAATTCTTGGATCGTTTGCAGGAGTTGGAGATGCACGTAAGGCTGATTAGAAGTGAAATCCTCAAGCATAAGAAAATCCTATCTCGCCTTTACAATCTGGCGTATGCTACACACTCAGAGGCTAAATCTCAACACTAAAGAATTACTGAGAAAGTGAAACACTTAGAAGAGACATTGGGCCTAGCTTATCCCCATAAGGCTCGTAAACACAAAGTATCGGGAAAAGATCTTGAAGACATCAACATGAAAATGGAGAAGCTGTAGAAGTTCATGGAAAATGCTAGAAACTTTGTGGACCTTAGCACAGAGAAGAACAGGGCAACGAGCTCTGATGGCGTTGGCATGGATATTGGGTTGCAGTAACAGTTCGTCGAATCAGGTCTGAGGTTGGGCTCTTTCTAGTTCTGTTTTGTTTTTAATGTCTTTCAGTAATATGCATAATGTTTTTAGAACTCATAGACTAGATACCAATTGCAATTTTGGCATCCTCGAAGGTTTGAATTTCCAGTTTTTGTATAAGGCACTATCTCAACAATGTTTTTCTTTTGCATACTCCTTCTAGGGAAGTTCATAAGATGCTATATTTTTCATAGGACAGGAAGATACAATGATAGTTATCATCTAGAACATGATGAACTTGGTGTGATGGATGTCTTCCTCATATGGGAGCAATCTGATCATTCTCTGTTATGTATTTTCCATCTTTTTATATAATCAAAGCTGGCTATCCGTTTCTGTTAAAAAAAAAAATACCATCAAAGCATCCTCATTAGATGACCAAACCAAAAGAAAACTCATCCCAGTTACATGTCTTATTTCGAGAATCTATGGGTTACCTAAAATTCATAAGAATAATACCCCGCTAAGACCTATTGTTAATACTATTGGATCCCCTACCTACCTCTTAGCTAATCTCCTAGCTAGCAAACTAAAAACTCTTGTGGGTAACACAAAAACTTATGTCAAGGTTGTACACATTTTTTAAGTAAGAAAAAAAACATGAGGATCAACAATAATGACATCCTCTTGAGCCTAGATGTGGTATCATTATACACCATGATCCCCGTAGATGAAGTTGTGACCTTAATTAAGAACCTAACAGATTCCCAAACAACACGGTTGGTGGAGCTATGTCTATGATCGACATTCTTCAGTTTCCATGGATTCTTATACGAACAAACATGTGGAGTCGCAATGGGATCCCCCTCTCCCTTGCAGCGGAAAATCTCTTCATGGAGCATTTTGAACAATCAACCATTAGGTCCTCACCACTCAAACTAGATTTCTGGGTAAGATTTGTAGATGATACAAATGTCAACTTAATGGGCTCATGGTATGGATAACTTGAACAAATTCGTGAAACATTTGAACAAACAGTCTAAAAAAATTCAATTCACGATGGAATTAGAAGAAAATGGTTCCATTACATTTGTAGGTGTTTGTATTTCAAAACAAGATGATGGCACCCTACCCCTCCAAGTCTTCCGAAAAGAAACACATTTTGAGCTATACCTCCATGCAGAGTCACATCATCACCCATCCTAGAAAATAGGTGTGATCAATACCTTAGTTCCTAGGGCCTTAAGAAACTATGATGACAAACATATTGAGCAATAAACGACTGACATAAATGACTATTGTACAAATTCATTATCAAAATTGTAATTTTCCAATGTGAGTGTGACAAAACTAAAAATGACTAATTCACATTAATCGTTGTTAGCTAGTCATATTTATATTCACGTGACTAAATTAGTCATTTATGTTAGTCATTTTTATTTTAGTCACTTGTTATCTAGTCATATATTTTATCGCGTGACTAAATTAATCGTTTATCTTAGTCGTTTTTTGTTGGCTTATTTAAAATTTCTCAATTTTAGTCATTTATCCCTTGAAAAAACAATGGTGACTAACTTTTTTAGTTGCCTAGTCATTTATCTCTCATTTTGTACTAGTGCATCCATGTCTGTCACCTTCACCATCTTGCACATATACTTCTTGTATTCATGTTCTTCTTCATCATCCGCAGATACTCCTAGTATTCATGTTCTTCTTCATCATGTGCATATACCTCTTCAAAGTTACTTCCATATAATTCTTCACACTTCTATAGGAATATTGTATCCACTTTGACTTCAACTAATATCAATGACTCAGATTGAATCAATCGACATCCTCTTTGACATTACTTAACATCAATTCAAACCAAAGTTCAACACAACATATTTTAGAGGGAAACCTAAGATGGAGAGTTCTACCTATTCAAGGAGTCTCAATCAAAAGAGCTAATTGACTGGATCTTAGATATGGAGAAATATTTTGATACATAATAGATTAAGGATTCTAATGTCAGTCATATGGATCTAGCTAAACTAATCTAAGCTAACAATAACATATCAACATAAATAAGAACATAAAGAGAACAAGGAAAATAATACACCAGATATACGTGGTTCACCCAATTGGGATTCGTCCACGGGAAGGTTGTCTTATTATCTCCAGAAATCTCCTTCAATCTTATAAGAGAGCAACTATAAATTACCCCAATACAATATAGCAGATCGTGAGATCACAATACCGTGTGTCAATACTATCTATGAGCATGCACCACTTTATAACTTCTTGTATCTTAGTGTTTTTGATGTGACTCCCTTTACCCTATTATATACCAAGAGATATGGAGGAATTACTCTCACATATTCCATGTGGGATAATATAATTCTCCATAATAACATCTCTTTATATAATGATGGATATCAAGAGTATATTTTACCATAATGAATATGGGATATAATGTATTACTCTTTTACATAAGATTGTGTATAAATTCCAACATAATACAAAGACATTATTACCTTCCAAGGAATATAAAATATTCGAACACTCCCCCTTAATAATGGCTGGGAGAAAAGCCCTTTCTAACACTAAGGAAGGAAGGAGTCATTACTTCTCCCCCCTGATGACAACTTCCAGAATATCCATAATCTACAAATAACAAGAACACTTTGGCTAATGGAATTTGATGAAGAACAAACTCTTCTCACTAAATCATGAAATTGCACATGAGCCATGTTGTATGATGAAATACCAACAACAAGATGCCTAGATCTAAAGAGAAGCCTTTATGGCTACTGGATCTCATAGATGTCGAGAAATTGTGACATAATACAACAGCAAGGTTCCTAGATCACCACAAGAATCATCACAACCATAACTAATAGCTGAAGAACTTTGATATAACATCCACACCAATGTACAAATACCTTTTGACAGATGATACAATAGAACATGTGGCTAAGAACACCACAACAATGTACAAAATACTTAGTTGGCCGATACACATGCAGATATCAGACATTCTTCCAATCAAGGTGCAATATCAATACTTGTATAAGACCTCAAACATCGAAGAAACAAGACCCCAATGGTCTATACACCGAAAATGATATCATACAGCTGAACATCATGAATTTAACAGTAGAAGACGGTGCTTCATTATTTCTGAAATAAGGTGATAACAAAGATAAAAAAATTAATATGCTTAGGAAGGAAGTACGGAAACTAGCTTCTTACAACTTTTCACATAAACATAGAGCTTATTTGCACAAGAAATTCCGAGATTAAGGAATACAAAGATCATAAAACAAAATTGCTCATACATAAATGAAAGTGCTTATACACAGAAGGTTAGCAAACATCAAATATAAAGATGAAACCTAATATGATAAAAAATATTAATTTGCTCATTAAGGAAAATGAAGTTACTTTTACACATTAAGTGTTAGCCACAACGTATAAATAGTGAGCAATAAAATAGTTCACACAAGATTTACAAATATGAGATTGTTCTTATACAATTGCTTTTATAAACATGAAATGATTAGAAATCAACACGATTAAATATGATAAAAAAAGAACAAATTGGGTATCTTGTTAAAAATATTAAGCATTAGATGGTTTATAGCTATCATCATGACAAAATACTAGAGATGCATGCCCTTAAAAAATGCCAATCCTTTGATATAGGAATGTGAAACAAATATATACCAAGAACAAGAAATAATCTCCTAATAAACATGATTAGAAGAAAAACCCAAATGCAAAACAAAAAACTGAATAACAGAAAACCGAAACACTTTACCTTTCTAATTAGTAAAACAGTAAAAAAAAGAAACTTTACTTACAACCATTTTGAAAAGTGCCAAGAAAAGTAACTCGCGGGTGTGCCAACAGTAGTCTTGTGGGTAAACACTGATACTTGCGGATTCTGTATGACGATGTTGCGGTTACTCACGGGTTGTTGTATATTGGAGTCACGGCTACTCGTGGGTCTCTATGCAGTAAAGTCGCGGTTATGTCGAAGCACTCGCGTGTCTATGCACAACATGGTAGTAAGTACACTGAATTAAACGTAAGTTTAATAGTAGAGAAGACGCGAGTATGTCGTAGAACACGCTGGCCTGTACACTGAATAGTTGTGGGTTTGCAGTATACTCGCGGGTTCGTAGTAGGGGAAGTCACGGTTAATCGCAGGTTCTATGAAGGAAAAGTCGCGAGTGTCGAGTTCGAGGCCAAAAACAGTGTTGAATAAGCCGAACACGAAAAACTACACAAATTCTATCAAAATTGGATGAAATACTGCTGATCTGACAACTGGAAGATAGATCTCCTTTAGGAGAATCCAAAAATCATAGTGTGATTCCATGAAGATGGGTAACTATTTTTGGCCAAATATGAAGATGAAAAATAAAAATTTTACCCATGTATTAAATTGAAGCCCTCGAAACTCATATTTGCCACATGAATTTTGACATGCGGTTAAAAAACAAAATATAGAGAATTATGTTGGCTTTCCAATGATATTTTTTTCTAAATATACCAATGTAATTTGTTATGTCAAATTTTCATTTAATGAAACGTGTGTACTTAAAATTTTGAATAGCAATTAACAAGTAGTTTGTGTGTGTGCACAATAATCTAATGTTAAAGTAATAATTTTAAAAAATGAAATATGTGAACATGATCTAGATAGAATGCACTAGTGCTTACATATTTTTCATTTAATTTTTCTTGAAAAATTATATTTATTATTATTTTTCGAAAGTGACCAATGAATATTTCAGCTGCATTTTGCACACATGTGTGTGTGTGCACCAAATATTTGAATGTTTACATAATTTGCAAAACTAAAAATACCCTTTTGAAGGGGATGCACTTATCTAGTGCTTGTGTATTTTTTCAAATTTTTTGGATGTGTATTTTGAATGTTTGATTTATCTTTGAGCTCAATCGAAGTTGTTAGCAAAGTTTTTTAGCGCAAGTTTTAGTAGAAATTTAAAAACAAAAGACACACGAAGATAAAAATTCATAAATTTTATGTATATGGATAGAGGATTGATTGACGAATCCAATGGTATCAAGTCTTCCCATTAATGTGCATTTAATGATATAGTTTAAGCCTCTCAAAGACAGGAAAAAATTTCTTTCTGCAGTGAAAAGGGCTCTCGTCCTATTTTTTAGGCCCTCAATCGAGGTATTTAAAATACCTCGATCGAGGGTTAAATATGATCGCGATCGAGGTTTTTACATAGACCTCGATCGAGGTATGTTTAAGTCCTCAATCGAGGTATGTTTAAGCCCTCGATTGAGCAAATACCTCGATCGAGGGCCTAAAAAACAAGGCGTGGGGCTTTTTTTATTATTTTCAAAAGCTAGATCGAGCTTTTCAAAATCTAGATCGAGCTTTTGAAAAGCTAGATCGATTTCTTGTTTCAACCCTTGATTGAGGCTTTAATACCTCGATTGAGGGATTTAAAAGACCTCGATCAAGGGTCCGCAACACAAATTTTTGGTACTTCACTCACCAAAAATCATGAACGAGCTTCATGGATCAACTCAAATATGTGTATTATGTTGAAATATTGTAATTTCTAAGAATATTATATTTGTACTTTATTATTCCGGAGATGTTTCATTCCTCCATGAAGACCTTATTGTATATCCAGAGATGTTTATTCCTCCGTCGGAATGTGGTAACTTGGGTTATTAGACTTCCCTAGTGGGGTTGGCCCGGAGTTAGTTGTAATGGGGTGTTTAACCCAGTGGTTAAAATTGGGGCTGACCTAATTAGTGTAAAAGTCAAGTTGGAGTTGTGTATAAATAGAGGAGGTGTGTTCCTCATTTAACACACACTACACTCACTTGTGAATAGCACATAGGTGAGGGAGAGATCTGCTATGGAGGAGAAGGAGCTCATGTCTAGGGTTTACATCTTTGTATTTGTTGGTCACCTATATTGAGGAAGCTTTGTTGGGTTTTCTACCCCATGAGGGTTTCCCAGGATAAATCTGTGTCTCTTATGTTTATGCTGTGCTTGTTGTTCTTTTAGTGATCCTGTATATGCTATTGTTGTGAAATGAAATGAAATGATGATATTTTCTGTCTTAGCATATTGAATCTTAACATGGAATCAGAGCTAACCTGAAGGAAGGCAATGTATGGCACTTACGACACTTGCTTCACTTGCGACAATTTGAAGATTAGGGTTTTGTATAGAAAAAACCAGTCATCGTTGAAATTTTGCTATAAATACATTTTGGTGAAGGTTCAGGATTTGAAACCTTTACAGGTCGTAGATAAAATCCCCTTGTACCTTCTTTCCAAAGGAAAACCTATAATTCATTTTACTTTGTGATTTATTATCAGTACAAGTTAGGGTTTCTGCCTCTTCGAGATCTCAATCATAAACAGGTGACTTAGGAAAAAAGGTCACAACTTGGGCTAGGAAGCTCCAAATGAAATTTAGTAAAACGTGACAGGTATAGAACAGACTTTAGTTTCTCAGGTAAGGTTTTCGGAGGCCGAATTTGAATCAGTGACACGTGGCACTCCATACAAGTTCGCTCTCCTGTTTTATCTCATAAACAGGTCACGTTGCAACACTTGGCATAACTCTCTCTCATAAAATATAATTGAGGTCAGAACTATGGGTTTGGAAAGCTGACAATTTAGGCTACCATAGGCCGAGATTTCAGACCTTGTGAATTCATAATTTCAGAGATGCACCAGAAACAATCAGGTGCATATTTCTGTCAAAACAGAATTGTTTTCTGAGCACCTTCATTCTTGGCTTATCACTGCTGCGGGAATTTAGGGCTTTAGAGAAAGTTAGAATTTTTGGAATCGGAGTCCACGGTTGAGTGCTCCTCATCAAAATCAAAATTTAGAGACCAATATCAAAATTTTTGGTTGGTCAGAAGGCTGGGCTTTATGAAACCCTAGTTCGGGATTTTGATTAGAAAGGTGGAAAATTAGGGCTTCTGCAAAAAATGGAATTTTTTAAGTTTGTGACCACGGCTGGAAGTTCCTCAGAAAAATAAAAGTTTAGAGCTTTGGATCAAACCTTTTGATTGGGAAGAAGGGTGGGCTTCACCAAACCCTAGTTCGAGATCATGTCCAGAAGATCTAGAAGTTTCAAACGAAATTTTGAGGGGTCAAATTTTGGAGATTTCAAAATTGAAGTATGCTAGATTGATCAGCTCAGCAAGGCGCATCTTTCCATCCATTCAGAAGTTTTAAATTCAAAGTTTGAATTTTTAGGGTTTCTCTAACAAACCCTAATCCAGCTCTAGATCCAGCTTCAGCAAATCAAAGTGGTTTGGGTTAAAAACAATCCTGACAGGTATGACTCGAGGAGATACAGGTATGTGTTGAAATATGTTCATGATTAAGTTTATGATTGTGTTCATATTATTTAGGTTAGTACAATCTTGATTAATGTTAGACTTGTCTTATTACCCTAGTAAAAGTATGAATGCATTGGAATGATAGAATACACTTATTGATTAGGGTTATGACACTTATGATTGTACTAATGCACTATGGTATTGTATGAGGATGATGTTGTCTACTAACAAGATATAGGTACATCAAGAAAGACAAATCAAGTTCTATGACCATGATGACATAAAGACAAAGACTCATCCATAGTCTTTGACCACATAGAAGATCTAGTTACGAGGCATGCATGACCTTGTTCTACTATGCTTAACCCATGAGATATGCAGGTTCTAGCACAAGGTCTCTAAATCATTGAAGAGAACAAATAAGATATTGTTTGGGTATGTTAAGACATAACCAAGCTTGATAATCCAGGTATGTTTTCCCATATCAAGTTAGAATCCTACTTTGTTAGGATCTTAGGTAAGTATACCTACGTATGAAATTATCATGACCATACATACGTAATATTATTTAGAATCATAATGTTTTGATAGTATTAAGACTATACTAATGAATGTATGATTATGTATGAGATCATGATGATGACACTAGTGCACACTTAAGCATGCATAGTGGTCCAGGATGGATAAAAGTTCAAAATACAGATCAAGCGGGAGGCAACCACACAAACATAAAAGATAAGTGTTTAAGTTGTCATTTGAATTACTTCTTGAAACTATGAATAGTAAATGATATTGCTTGTAATAGTTGTATGCATTCCTAGAATATATCATGCTGAGTGTAAGCATTCATATGGCATTGAACAGTATACTACTAATATGCATATGATGGGTAAGTTGGACAAACTTTCCATTGTTGTTTATCTAGAATGAAACCTCTTTGCTGACATGCTGAGAGTTGTGCACGCTCTTGATAGTATGTTCTGGTAAAGATGGAAGGCATCTAGATAGCCACTATATGCATACATGATATGGAAAAGTGTTGTGCCAAAGTATTGTTCAAGTTAGTTGCACAACTATGTGGAGCATATCTGTATGCATAATAGGTTATCATGTCAACCTGATTTGATGATTATGAAGTGTTACTAATCATGTAAGTAACTTTGATTTGTAGGAAAGATCATGAAGAATGATGAACACCGAACAAGTGATGGATGTTCAACAAGAATACTTACAAATCAAAGCTAGAAGATTCTCTTAGAAAGAGGAAGAGGATCATGATGAGATGTTTTCTCCAAGTGGCTACATAAGACCATTCTCTTAATGGTGTAATTGAAGAAGAAGTGTTAATCAGGCTATGTACGATTACCCAAGATCGATAGTCATTTGATGAGCTTAATGATCACCATGGGTGATGCGGATTTCAACCTTTGCTACAAGGTTGAAGATGGTGTCTATATACAGATGACATTCTTCTCTTAGATGGATGCAAGAAGTAACTCACCACAGAGTTTGAATGATCTTGAGGATCATATCAATAGACCCATCTAATGAGAGATGGCATGGATAGATATGCAGAAAATCACTCAATGCAGAGTGTGAATGATGTTTAGTTATAGAGAGAGAATTGATAGCTTCTTGACAAGCTTGGGCTTTACCAACAGTAAAGCTGATCCTTACCTTTACCTTAAGGTTATGGATTATACTATTATTGTATGTGGATGATCTCTTTCTGACAGGGAATGAGAAACAGATCATGGAAAGCAAGAAGAAGCTAGCTACATAATTTGAGATGAAAGATCTCGGATTGATGCATTACTTCCTAGGATTGGAAGTATGTCAAGGCTCAGAAGGAATCTTTCTTAACCAGGGAAAGTGTGTTGTGGAAATATTGAGAAGATTTGATATGTTGGAATGTACAACCATGGCCACTCTCATGGGATCTGACTTAAAGTTGTTAGCTGATGACTCATCATATTTAGTGGATGTAACTCTGTACAAACAGATTATTGGGTCATTGATGTATCTGACGAATACCGAGCCAGATATATGCTTTGCTGTGAACACCTTGAGTCAGTATCTAGTGGAACCTAGGCATGTTCACTTGATAGCTGCAAAGCATGTGATGAGATACCTAAATGGTACAGTAGACTTTGGTCTATGTTGGAGATCATGACTTCAGATTGTATGGCTACACAGATGTTGATTGGACAGGAAGTGTATCAGACAGGAAGAGCACATCGAGAGGGTGCTATTGTTTGGGATCTTCCATGATCTCGTGGTTCATCAGGAAGCAGTCTAGTGTGGTTCTCAGCACAGCTGAAGTGGAATATATAGCTGCTTGCTCTGCCACTTGTGAAGCAGTATGACTTCGAAAACTGTTATCAAGACTATTTGACTTAGAGATGGACCCCACTGTGATCATGTGTGACAACCAGAGTTGTATCAAGATGACAGAGAATCGAGTGTTCCATGATAATTCAAAGCACATAGAGATCTAATATTTCTATATACGGGATATGGTGCAGAAAGGAGCTATCAAGCTCGAGTATGTAAGCACTAATCAACAAGTTGCTGATATATTAACCAAACCTCTGTCTCAAGTAAAGTTTGAGTATTTCCGAGACAAGCTTAGTGTCGTTCAGAAGGACCCTCCTCGAAAGGGGGAGTGATGTGGTCACTAATGAGGAGATTGCCTGCATCGACAGTGAGGTCGATGATATGGATACCTATATTGGTGATACCGACAATGAGGTCTATGAGTGGTCCTTAGAATTGATCTAAGTTTACAAGTGAATTGCATCATCCCCGGACTTCGGTCCCCTGAATTGATCCGCAGACATATGTATCCAAGAAAGAAGTACCTAATGGACGAGAGGGATTGCATCATCCCTGGACTTCGGTCCCCTGAATTGATCCGTAGACATATGTCTCCGAGAAGTGGTCCCTAGTGGACGAGAGGGATTGCTATATCCCTAGACTTCGGTCCCCTGAATTGATCCATAGACATATGTCTCTGAGAAGTGGTCCCTAGTGGATGAGAGGAATTACATCATCCCTGGAATTCGGTCTCCTGAATTGATCCATAGACAGATGTCTCCAAGAAGTGGTTCCTAGTGGACAAGAGGGATTGCATCATCTCTGGACTTCGGTACCCTGAATTAATCCATAGACATATGTCTCTGAGAAGTGGTCCCTAGTGGACAAGAGGGATTGCATCATCCCTGGACTTCGGTCCCCTGAATTGGTTTGTAGAGAGATGTCTTCGAGAAGTTGTACCTAGTGGATGAGAGGGATTGCATCATCCCTGGACTTCGGTCTCTTGAATTGATCCGTAGACATCTGTCTCCAAAAATTGATGATAGGACTGCATCATCCCTGAACATTTAGTTCAAAATGATGTGTTTGGATTGCATCGTCCATAGACATGGTACTTTTCTTAAATTGATAAGGATTGATCATCCTGGGAATTTTATCTGGATTGTATCGTCCATGGACCTATGTCCTAAAGTGAGAGGGATTGATCATCCCGTAATATGATATTGTGTATTGCAGAGTATGCTGCTATGATGATGCTGTAGATCGAGATGATCCAGATGCTGTAGATCGAGATGATCCAGATGCTGTAGATCAAGATGATCTAGATGTTGTAGATCGAGATGATCTAGATGTTGTTGATCGTGATGATCTAGATGACGATGTTGATGATCGTGTGATGATGATGTTGATGATCGTGTGATAACGATGCTAATGATCGTGGATGATGATGCTGATGATCGTGTGATGATGATTCTGATGATCGTATGATGACGATGTTGATGATCGTGTGATGACGATGCTGATGATCATGTGATAACGATGCTGATGATCGTGTGATGACGATGATGATGATGCTGATGATCGTATGATGACGATGCTGATGATGGTGTGATGACGATGCTAATGATCATGTGATACCGATGATCGTGTGACAACGAAGTTGTTGATCGTGACGATCCAGATGATGATATTGCTGTAGCTATTCAAGTGCTGCAGAAGATGAAGATTCAGTACTGAAGATGTTGATGTTCCAGTATTGAAGATGTTCCAGTAACTGCTTGAGTTACTGATGATGAATAAAGAAAGCTTCCAATGATTTATAGTTGTATCATGTATGATGTAGTTGATGACTCCTTGCTCCTGCAGATGTTGTTATAATATCCTTCTCGTTAAGGGGGAGTGTTGAAATATTGTAACTTCTAAGAATATTATATTTGTACTTTATTATTCCGGAGATGTTTCATTCCTCTGTGAAGACCTTATTTTATATCCAGAGATGTTTATTCCTCCGTCAGAATGTGGCAACTTGGGTTATTAGACTTCCCTAGTGGGTTCGGCCTAGAGTTAGTTGTAATGGGGTGTTTAAACCAGCGGTTAAAGTTGGGGCTGACCTAGTTAGTGTAAAAGTCAAGTCAGAGTTGTGTATAAATAGAGGAGGTGTGTTCCTCATTTAACACATACTACACTCACTTGTGAATAGTGCATAGGTGAGGGAGAGATCTGCTATGGAGGATAAGGAGCTCATGTCTAGGGTTTACATCTTTGTATTTGTTGGTCACCTATATTGAGGAAGCTTTGCTGGGTTTTCTACCCCATGAGGGTTTCCCGGGATAAATATGTGTCTCTTGTGTTTATGTTGTGCTTGTTGTTCTTTCAGCGATCCTGTATATGCTATTGTTGTGAAATGAAATGCAATGTTGATATTTTTTGTCTTAGCATATTGAATCTTAACATATTATGGGTCATTGATTTCATATTGTAACTATTTATTATTGACTAAATATATGCTTCTCATTCTTTATTATTCAAAAACATTGCTATAATTGCAAAAATATTTTGAGTGGAATCTTACAATTATGGCCAATAAATCTACTAATAATTTGTATTATTGCAAACCAAACCAAAATTATTATGTGATTACAATGTTTGGCATGGAAAAATGCAAATTCATTAATGTTTATAGGGATTAGGAATATGAATAGTAGATAACTATAAACAATATAAAAATCTTAGCCAAAATGAAAAAGAGAGTACTATAGTTATGCATAGCTAGCCATTAGGAGGTATAACACTATTAGGATTATGTTTTGTTTTTTAGTCCATATAGATCTACAAAAACAACATCAAGAAACCCTTGAAACATTTCTACAAAAATCTACACAACAAGGTTAGGGTTACAAGAGAAAACTGTAGAAATATGCCCAAATCTGAAGAGAAGTCTAATGGATACCAGATAGAAATCAAATCTACAAAATAAACAATGCATAGATGATAGTAGTTATTGATTTAAAGCTATAGAAGGTGATAAATTATAACAACCGACTCTTATACCATGTCAGAGATATGGATCTAGATAAACTCGCTTACCTATCTAAATAAATAAGAACAGAAAGAGAACAAGGAAAAGAATACACCAGATATATATGGTTCACCCAATTGGGCTATGTCCACGGGAAGGTTGTCTTCTTATTATCTCCAGAAATCTCCTTCAATCTTACAAGAGAGAAACTATAAATAACCCCAATACAATATAGCAGAGCTTGAGATCACAATACCATGTGTCAATACTATCTATGAGAATATACCACTTTATCACTTGTTGTATCTCAGTGTGTTTGATGTGACTCCCTTGACCCTATTATATACCAAGATATGTGGAGGAATTACTCTCACATATTGCATGTGGGATAATATAATTATCCATAATAACAGCTCTTAATATAATGATGGATATCAAGAGTATACTTTAACATAATGAATATGGGATATAATGTATTACTCTTTTACATAAGGTTGTGGATAAATTCCGACATAATACAAAGACCTTATTACACTCCAAGGAATATAAAATATTCCAACACCTAATAGGGTAAAACTGGCTTGCCGGAAGTTGAAGGGTCATGGATCTATGTGGTGGAACTATGTATAGTTGGATAGATGGAGGAAAGGGAAGGATAAAATTAGGACTTGGGCCAGAATGGTGGCTAAGTTGAAAGGTAATTTCCTTCTTCCAGAATATACTTTAAATTTGTATAGGAAATTGAAAATTTTGAGGCAAAAGAAGATGACTTCTAAGGAGTATACAAATTAATTTTATATATTATTCATCAGGTCTAGATATAGCGATGAAGGTGACGAAGTAGTGGCGAGGTATATCAATTCGTTGAAGTATACAATACAAGGTGACTTGTGTACTGTGGGTTAGAATAGTTGGAGAATCATGCCAATTTTCCTTGAAGGTGGAAGAGAAACTATCTAGGAAGAACATCATTGTAAGATGAAAAAATACAGTTAGAGGTAAGAGAAGAAATCTATATGGAAGAGGAAATAATAGTGGGACTAAAGAAGAAGAGAGAAATAATTCTAATGCTCCAACCTATGAATTTAGAAGGAGCAATGAAGCCGAGAGGTAGAGGAAATGTGGTTTGTAGAGGAAACTTTGGAGATGGAGGAACTAGAAGGACCATTGTAATTTGTTATAGGTCTCAAGAACCATGACATAAGGATTATGGATGACCTGAAAATTTACATACTGCAAGAAGGTAGGAGAACATAAGGCTCATGTCACTCAAGGAGCTAAAAATATTGATGTACTTCAACCAAAGGCTGGAGGAAATGTGAATCCTTCCAATTGGGAAATGAATGAATAAGTAGATCAGAGAAATTCCCTTATCAAGACAATATGCATAATAGGAGGTAAGTGTTCTTCTTTAATTATAGATGGAGGAAGCACACAATTTTTATTGTCCACAAAGGTCATAGAAAAGAGGAAATTGAGGTGTATACCACATCCTCATGCCAATAAAGTATCATGATTTCAAAAGGGGCACTATGAAACTTTACCTAGTGGAGGCCCGAGGTCCCCTTCTTTCTCCATGGTTAGATGCTAAGGTATGAAATGATTGGTGTAGAAGGGGTGAATATGGTGCATCATAAGGAAATTTGCAAAGAAATGTGTTAAAAGACCTTTTAAAGGACCAAATCAACCCTAATTCCTATAGTCCACATATAAATAATGTGAAGGGTTAAGTGATACGTAGGCTAGCACCGTCGATCGGGCACGGGCGCAAGATCAACGACTCCTGTTGATCGTCGCATGGCCGAATTGCAAGGAAGAAAGGGAGTAGGCGGTTCCGATGGGAATTACCACTAGACATGTGTCAAATCTGGAAGACATCGCAAGGAGGAAAACCACCAAGGAAAAGTGTTTCAGGTGCATGCGATGCCTTGATGGTGGGGACAAGGCGCTAGAGATATATGACGGAGGCCCATCATCTCAGATCGGAGGGTTCGAGATAGGTGTGCTTCACCACCCCATAGGTCTCCCAAGATAAATGGCGTGGGTTGAAGGGAAGGTCAAATCAATGTTGATGCGATGATAAAGGTGCACGGATGATAGATAAGGTTGACCTAGTTGGCAGAAAGGGACATATAGGTTAATCGTGTCATTTGTCCCACCATGGATGCTAAGCAAGATCAGATCAATGGTTCTCGATGATGGACGCATCAGGGAGTACCCCGCTGGATAGAGGAAGGAGTGGTTGCGACAAATGGGACCCATTCGACAGATATCAACACCGGCACCTATCGCATGATGGAAGGGTGGTATTGGAAACCACTTAGGTGTATGCAACACTGTTTTCATAGACACATGGTGCCCAATGAACGGTGCAGATCAACGCCCGAAGAATGATCCGACAGTAGAGAAGAGTTGGAAGTCAAACCTACAATTAAAAAGGAGAGAGGATCTGAAGGTCGAGATCAATACACAGGCGATCGACGGGCCGTAGAAGTGGACAGGTGGCGAAGAAGCTCAAAAGATAAAGATAAAGGGTTTATATATACAAGCGTCGTCATGGGAAGTTGAAATTTGTTCTTGAACCTGTTGAAGTCAGATGCCTCTCGACATGTGGGAGACAATGAAGGCGACAGGACCTTCGACAGGGCATGCTCAGGGTTTCCAGTGACAGGTAGGACCTTGTAACCACCATTCTCTGCAAAACTTGGTCTAATCATAAAATGGAAGAGGAATAGGTTTCTACCAGTTCTAGGGTTAAAATTGCTTTAGCGAATAGGGATTTTAATGTATATGACACTGGTGTTCGGCTCCCTATGCATGAGGTTAAGAAGAGGCTGAGGACCTTGCTTGAGCAGGGTTTGGATATACATAAGGTTTTCCAGTCTTCCTTCTTTTTCTTCTGTCCAGACTAGATTATTCCTTTTCTTGAGTTTGTGTCATGGTGTTCGTCGAACTATTCAGAGCCCCAGCGGGTTAGCATGGATGCCCAATAGTCAAAAATTATCTATACAGTAGCCGCGTCGGTCATTAGGAGGTCTTTAGGAGTCCCTGAGTCCGAAACCATTGAGTCCGAAGGTTTGTCTGAAGAGTATGCCATTGCTTTATTTCGTCAAGTTTCCCCCGAAGGTCGGCAAGCATTTCTGGCCACTTGCTTTAAACCTGATGTAGAAGTCACAGAAACCACTTTTACCCGTTGGATGTCAACCTTTTTAATGACAATACCAAATTGGTCCTTTCGTTGATTGCCCAATTTTTAGGTTTAGATACAGACTTGCGGGTCACAGAATTATAGTTAAGCTTGTTGTTTAGGATCAACATCAGTTCGCAAGGAACTAAAAATGCACCAGTACCATCTCTCAGGTTTAAGGATTTTCTAGTAGAAAGGATCCATTCACAATTGAGCAGTTTTCCCAATACTAGGCTTTTCTGGTATCAGACTCAATTGATGAAAATGGTTATGTGTAGCAGTGCAGAGAGTTTGCAGTTTTCACCATTGCTCGACACAGATGCTTTGGAAGACAATGTCTTTAACTACTTGAGCTATATTTTACCCCATGTTTATGAAGTCATTTTTGGGGAGAGATTACCCAGGGTTTTGTCGGAGATGGAGGTTATGATGCAGCTGAAAGATGAACTGGAAGTTGGAGACTGGTTTCTATTGAAGGATGCTACAGTGGTTAGACTGTATAGTTTTGTGAAGGAGCCCTATATTTTTCCTTCTTTCTTGACATTGCAAACCTTTGCTCTTGCGTTCGTCAGGCAGAAACTGATTCTGTTGGATGAGCAATTTTTGCAATTAAAGAAGGGTACTGATCTAAAATACCCGTGGAAGGTAGGTCCATTCATCATAAAGAGAAAGGAAGCTGTGGTAGAGGCAGAAAGGTTATTAAAGCTTATGGGGTTCAAGAAATATGCGGCAATTGAATATGATCCTATGAATATTATTTCTAAGAGGAGGAAATCATGTAATCTGAGGGATTTTGAACATAAAGAGACAGAAGGATTACTAAAGGCGCAAAATTTGCTTCGCTACGACCCCGATGTGGATTTGCAAGAGGACAACCTAATTCTGTCGGATTTGACAATGGACATAGATCAAGTGCCGAAAAATTCAGAAGGGGGCCGGAAAAGAGATTTAGAAGAAGTTAAAGATGTAGAAACTGAAGAGGGGAACGGAGACAAGCATCCCACAGTGGAAGCACATAATGAGTTTATTTGTTGATGCAACTCAAAATGAGTTGGTGGTTTCTGTAACTAAAGAGGAGTTGGTTGTTTCAGCAGCTTAGAGAGAATTGGTTGTTTCAATGGATGATGAAAGAGCAGATAAGGAGGGTTTTTCAGTTCCGGAGGTCAAAGTTCAAGAATACCAATTTCAAGAGGTAAAGGATGGTAGTGTTGCAGGTAGATTTATGTCTAAGGCCGACCTGTGCAAGCATTATGGCAGAATAAACAAACCTCTTCCCAAAATCTTTTTAATCTGATGCCCGTAGTCCGGGATCTATCGAGTTCTGGGGTTTCCTTGATGACCAGCAAAGACTTGAAAAGCAATAGTTTAAACTTGGCGATATGTACAGAGAATAAGGCGACCGAAGTAAGGGTTCATTGGAGGAAAATCCCAGTGCCAGATAAAATCCAGTTTCATAAGCAGATCGAAGACTGCATATATGATGTTTTCGTAGGAGCATCACTGAAAGTCAATAATTTGGAGGTTGCTGTCAAAAAGTGAGAAGGCCAATTGAAACAGGAAAGACTAGAAAACAGAGCTTTTCAACAGAAGGTCAAGAATCTAGAATCTGAGCTAGTTGGAAGCAACGACGGAGGAAAAACAATTAAACAACTATTGGTAGAGAAAGATAACCTCATTCTGAAGCTACAAAAAGCGGAGAAGATCCCAAATATACATCTAATACAGGATCTAGAAGAAACAAAGCTGGAGATAGAAAAGGATGCCTTATCTACAGAATATAGTGACTGTAAAGCAGAATTGTTAAAGTTTGGTGGTAAAGAAGACAATTGGAAAAAGGAGAGAATAATCTTGGAAAAGTAGCTTGAAGATTTAAAAAGTAACTTGTCCAATTTGGACATGCGGCCTTAAAATATGAATCAAATACCCAGGGGGTATGATTTGGGTGTTAAAAAATTGGCGCCTCTACCATGGAACAATTGTCGTATCATCCCTGGGAGAACGACAGAGCAGTTTGAGTTTTAAAGAAAAGAGAAATTTCTGTGGGAAAACAGAGGTTTCCAGATTTTGATAAGGTTGTGTGTTTTTGCCCTGGCGACTCCACTCGTTGCAGATTATATTCAAAGGAGACTCCACTGGAGAAGACCAGCGGGCCAGAGTCCTATTCTAAAGAACTCTTAAAGGGCATCCTGGCCTCTAAGAAGATCCATACCCGAGGTAATCCTTTTTCAGAAATTTTGCTAGGTGTGGATAAGCCAGAAAGTTTGCTCAGACATAAGATTGGAAAAAATAAGGCTAATGTTTTTAGCAGTGAAAGAATTGTGTCTAAAGAAGAATCATCTATTTTTCAAGAGTTAGATATCGAGTTAGACCTTGAGGGATCATTGCCAAGATCAAGATCTGAATAATATCTAAACCTAGGTGAAGTGGGTTTGAATGATACTGAGTTATATTTGCTAGATCCTGTCTGGTGCTTGAAAAGTACTGTCAAAGCTGAAAGTGCCAAACTCCATTCTGAAATACCCCAGCCTCATACCATAAACCTTGCCAATAATTTTTCCCAGAATATGCTTCAGAGTATCACCCCTCAAGCCCAAAATCCACCTACACTCATGGCTACTAGATTTGCACCTTTAGTCCTACTAGTTGTTCTGCATGACCTCCCTAAGAACTATTCCCAAAGGATTGTCTCTTATGATGGAGAAGGAGAATTTTCAGCCAAGGAGCATGTCGACAGATTTGAAGATTTCATTGATTTGGAGGAAGTGGACTATGATGATGCTAAGATGAGTTTGTTTGCCCAGAGTTTGTTTGGAGGACCTAAGAAATGGTTCAGACAGCTGCCAAATGCTTCTATCCATCATTTTGCGGCCTTTAAGACATTGTTCTTAGAAAGGTGGGAGATGATAAGGAGTCCTTCCATAGTCTTGTCTCAGTATAATCATTTGAAGAAAGGAGGTTTTGAATCTGTGCATGAGTTTTCTGTTAGATTTAGAAGGCATACAATTCCATTCATGATGATCTATGGCCTTCAGAAGGCGCTGCAAAACTCCATTATGCAGATGGATTTGATGGAGAATTTTCATGTACATTGAGAGAAATAAAATCAACCTCCCTTCCTGCTATGCTGAAAGATGCTACAAAGGTGGAGGCAAACATGATGGCTTTGGGAAAGATGAAAGCTAAAGCGGAAGCAGACAAAAAGAGGCAAGAGACCCAAACATCTACCTTGTCCTCTTCTACTGATGCCAAGTTCGATACGATGATGAAAGCCATGGAAAAAATGATGGATAGGTTAGCCTTGGAGAACAAGCCTCCCATTAGAGATCAGCCTAAAAACCAAATAAGAAATACTAATTTCATAAGGCCACCCCGTCAAAGAAATCCGAGGAACCCTGATGACCAATAGATAAAGCCCCCTTTCCCTGAAAATTTAGTTGATCAAGAAGGGCCTGAAGATCCCATGGGTGACTGTATTCATCTCTTTAACACTCTAGACCATGAAGTACTTTTGACCGAAAGAGAGCATAATTTCTTCACCAAGGAAAGCACCATCCAAATCCCTGAGTTGGATTCTGAGCAGTACCAGATAGGTTATCAAAATGTTGTAGATGATATTCAAAGAAGGATGAAACTAAGGAATCAGGAGGTAACAAAAAAGAGAGGAAATCCTAGCCAAGATCAGCCCTCTAATACTCAGCAAGAGGAAGAAAATCCGAAGGATAAGTAGTAGGAGGTTGCTGCATAGAAGACACCAGAGGATAAGGGGCAGCCTTCCAAAGAAGTTAGACATCGAGAAGTCACTGCAGTAGCGAAACCAGTTTCAACCTTCAATCTAAAGGTAGAACTGTCCAAGGTGAAGATCTCCATCCACCTGAATGGGCTGTTAAGGAACAATGAGTATAGGGAAGAGATAGCTAGCCTGGTAAAAGGACAAGGGGAATGTCCACATGACATATTGGAGGTGACAGAGGATGCTCCCACCATAATTTTTGGGTCCAAGCTTGAAGATCTAGATAATGAAGAAGTTCCCCCCGTTTTATTTGAGTTTGAATGTCCATGGAAAGGCCCTACACAATGCATTAATAGACTCTGGGGCATCACACAATTTGGTGCCAAAATCTGTGATGGAACAATTGGGGCTAGAAGTTACTAGGCCATACAAAGACCTCTATTCTTTTGACTCCAGAAAGGTGCAATTCCTAGGGCTAATAAAGAATCTGGTAGTGACCCTCGCCCAAATACCATCTAAAAACATTATGATGGATGTGGTAGTGGCTGATGTGCTTGCTAAATTTGGGATGCTATTGTCAAGGTCCCGGATTTCAAAATTGAAAGGGACTATGCAGATGGACTTGTCCTATGCCACTATATCTCTTTTTGGGAGCAATAGAAGACTATATAGAGAGAAGAGGATGGATTATGCTGTCAGCAGCACAGACAAGCCTGAAAATCACCTTGTATATGCTGTAGAAACGGACATAGGTTCCTCTATCTTCTTCAATGATGGCCCCCATATTGATCATGAGACTCCCAAATATATTGAAGTTAATGAAGATAATGAGTTTGCAGCAAGATATGAAGCCTCAGAGAAGTAGAAAAATGAAGAAGGCCTATGGTGTATCTACTTTGATGGATCCTTGAGAAAAAATGGGGCTGGAGCAGGGGTCTGGATCATACCTCCTGACAGGGAGTCTAGAACTTTGTCATATAAGCTGACTTTTGAATGCGCTAACAATGTGGCTGAATATGAAGCTCTGCTCCTGGGATTACAAGCCCTGAAAGATTTGGGAGCCAAAAGGATAGAAGTGTTTGGAGATTCAGAGTTGGTGGTCAATCAAGTGAATGAAAGCTATCAAACCAAACACCCCAGGATGAGGGCCTACAAGAATGAAGTGTGGGATATGTTTGGAATTTTTTTCACGAAACAAAAGATCAGGGTGATACCCAGGTGCGAGAATCAGGTGGCAGATTCCCTGGCCACTACTGCTGGTGGTTTTAAAACTTCTATCTTTTCTCAGGAGAAATATGAAGTGGAGGTGGTGAACAGGCCATCTATTCCAGATAATTCTAAATAATGGAAGGTATTTGATGATGATGTACAAATGAAGAGGTTCTTAGAGTTGTCTGACGAGTTTGCAAATGTTTAGATCGAAATCGAAAATGAAAACTTGGAAGGTCTTGTGGACCAAGAGAAGTCAGAAGATGAAGAGGATGAAGGTAAGGGCTGGAAAAACATGCTGGGTGGAAAGGATATCATTCAATTGAAGAGTAATTATATCCCTAAGGGTTTGATACCTCTAGAGAAGTTGTTTGACAAGAATGATGTAGCTAAAAATCCAAAGTTTGAACCTGCCAGTGATGCTATAGAAGACCAAAACTTGGGTACTAAAGAAGAGCCACGGATGGTGAACCTGTCCAAGAAGTTGTGTCCTAAGAAGAAAGAGAGGTATGTAGAATTA
This sequence comes from Larix kaempferi, assembly GCA_027924585.1. Lineage (NCBI taxonomy): Eukaryota > Viridiplantae > Streptophyta > Pinopsida > Pinales > Pinaceae > Larix > Larix kaempferi. Next base: position 4,411,376 of record BSBM01000068.1, on the reverse strand, counting down.
ATGAAGAAATATGGTGATGCTTTTGCCTGGAATTATGAAGACCTGGAGGAATATGATACTTCCATAATACAACATTCTATTCCTATCAAACCACGGGAGAAGCCTTTCAAGCAAAAGATGAGAAGAATAAATCAAAAACTGTTGCATATAATAAAGAAAGAAATTAGAAGACTGTTCAATGCAAAAATCATTGTCACTCTAAGGTTTTCCCAATGGATAGCCAATATGGATCATGTGAGGAAGAAGAATGGTGAGATCAGAATTTGCATAGATTTCAGGAACCTTAATAGGGCTTCACTGAAAGACAATTATCCTCTTCCTAAAATGGAGCATATCTTACAGAAGGTGGTAGGTGCAGAGAGAATCTAAACCATGGATGGATTTTTAGGATACAATCAGATTAAGGTGTGCCCAAAGGACCAAGAAAAAACTGCTTTCACCACTCCTTGGGGCACCTTCATGTATGCAAAGATGCATTTTGGGATAATGAATGCATGAGCCAATTTCCAGTGTGCAATGGACATACATTTCACTGAGGAGAAAGACAGGTTTGCGGTGGTCTATATGGATGATATAACAGTGTTCTCCAAATCTGATGAAGAGCACCTAAAGCATCTGGAGCAGGTTTTCAAGAAATGCAGAAAATATGGTATTTCCCTTAACCCCCAAAAGTCACATTTTGCACTAGAAGAATCCTAGCTCCTGGGGCATATTATTTCCAAAGAAGGTATCAGAATTGATCCTGAGAGGGTTAGTGCTATCTAGAAAGTTGGTGAGCCAAGAAGTAAGAAGGAAGTACAGTCTTTCATCAGGAAAGTAGGTTTCCTAAGAAGGTTTATTCCAAGTTTTACATAAATAATGAGAAACGTCACTAATATGTTAAAAAAGGAGAATCAGATAAAATGGACTGAGGAGGCCAAGGACTCATTCAAGGGCATCAAGAAAGCTATCACTGAGGAACCAGTATTAGCCAGTCCAGATTTCTCCAAGGATTTTCAGATATTTTCCTATGCATCTGAACATATAGTGGCAGGAGTGCTATTGCAAAAAAATGCCCAGAATGTTGAGCAGCTGATTGCATTCTCCAACAGAGTGATGAGAGATGGAGAGTTAAAATATGATATCATGGAGAAACAAGACTATGCCCTAATTAAGTCACTGAAAGAATTTAGGGTGTACATCCTCCACTCACACATCATTTCTCATGTTCCAAATACTGTTGTGAAAAGTATCCTCACCTAGGGAGATCATGAGGGAAGAAGAGCCAAAAGGATTGTTGTACTGCTGGAGTATGTCATGGTAATAAAACCCACCAAGTTGGTAAAGGGGCAAGGATTGGAAAAATTAATGACTAAGTCCAAATTGGATTCCTTACAGCTGAATTTTTTGGAAGACTATCCAGATCAAGTGGATGCAAGACCTCAAGTTAGACCAGAATTTTCTGCATCCCCTTGGTATGCTGACATTATTTATACATTGCGAAATTTATAGGCTCCTGCAGGGCAGAGCAAAACCAGGGCCCTGTCTGTGAAGTTGAAAGCTTCCAAATTTTGTATCATGAATTAGTTTTTATATTGGAAAGATCCAAGAGGCATGTTGTTGAACTGTTTACTAGAGGATGAAGCTCAACACACAAAGAAAGAATTCCACAAAGGAGATTGTGGTGGACACCATTCCTGGAAAGTGACAGTCAACAAAATTTCAAGAGTTGGGTTCTACTGGCCTACCATGTTTGCTGACGTGTATAAGGAGACTGTTACCTGTGATCAGTGCCAAATTTTTGAAGGAAAAAGAAAAGTTGTCTCACTTCCCCTTCATCCCATCATAGTAGAAGCTCCTTTCCAACAATGGGGGATGGATTTCATCGGAGAAATACACCCTAACTCCTCTGGCCAGCATAGATGGATTTTAACAGCTACATACTACTTTACCAAGTGGATTGAGGCCATCCCCACCAAGAATGCAACTGAGACAGTAATCATGGATTTCTAAGAGAACAACATCCTGTCTAGATTTGGGTGTCCCAAGAGGATTGTGACTGACAATGCACTAACATTTAAGTCTAAAAAGATGATAAAATTTTGTCACAAGTACCATATCAGTCTGAACCATTCCACAGCATACTACCCTCGGGGAAATGGACTAGCAGAGTCCTCAAACAAAATCCTGGTAAGGATCATAAAGAAGTTGTTGGAGAAAAATAAGAGAGCTTGGCACACAAAGTTAAAATATTCTCTTTGGGTTGATAGAATCAGTACCAAGAGGGCCATCAGGATGTCTCCTTTTCAACTGGTATATGGGGCTGAGGTGGTTTTTCCAATATCCTTGGGGTTACCAGTTATGAGTTTGTTGCAGGGGATAGAGGAAGAGCCGAATCACATGCAAAGCAGGGTGAATCATAGAGTGGAGCTAAAAGAGCTGAGGAATAGGGCATACGATAAAGTACAAATGCACTAGGAGAAAATGAAAGACACTTTTGACAGGAAAGTAAAGGAAGAACCGTTTCAGGTAAATGATTTGTTCTGGAAGTGGGATTCTCCTAAGGAAGATAAGCACGAAAAATTTGACCAGATGTGGGTAGGGCCGTATGTTATTGCAGCAAACCAAGGGATAAATTCTTTCATCCTAGAACATCAGGATGGATCCCCCTGGTCAGGAGCTCCGGTCAATGAGAGATTTTTGAAGCATTATCTTCCCTAAAAGGCAGGTAACTTTTGTACCATAGCCTGTATATATTTTTTCTTTAAGAGTCATTTTAAAGTTTTGATGGTGAACCTAAGGATTTGAAGCCCGAAGTGAAGGCCCTAAGATCTGGAAGGGTAGCCAAGGTTTTAGTTTTATTTGCGCAGTCGACCTAGATTTGCAATGGGTGCAGTTTTGATTTTCATCCCAAGGGTTTTCAGTTTCAGAGAGTGAAGCGTTTCCCAATGGATCAGGCATCGGTCTACCAGGGGTTCTTTGCTACCTCGCAGGGAGGATAGCATCCCCGGTTGGAGCCATTTGTTAGCACCTAACTATCTATGGCATAAATGTTGAAAATGAAGGGTCGAGGGTTAGAAACTTTAGCTAGTGCAGGCCCGAGGTCCCCTTATTTGTCCATGGTTAGATGCTAAGGTATGAAAATATTGGTGTAGAAGGGGTGAATATGGTGCATCATAAGGAAATTTGCAAATAAATGTGTTAAAAGACCTTTCAAAGGACAAAATTAACCCTAAGTCCTATATTCTGCATATAAATAATGTGAAGGGTTAAGTGCTATGTAGGTTAGCACCGTCGATCGAGCGCAGGCGCAAGATCAACGGCTCCCATTGATTGTCGTATGGCCGAGCTACACGGAAGAAAGGGAGTAGGCGGTTGCGATGGGAATTACTGCCGGACAAGTGTCAACTCTAGAAGACGTCGCAAGGAAGAAAAGCGTCAAGGAAAATCGTTTTAGGTGCATGCGATGCCTCGATGGTGGGGACAGGGCCCTAGAGATCTACAGCGGAGGCCCATAGTTTCAGGTCGGAGGGTTCTGGATAGGTGTGCTTCGCCACCCCATAGGTCTCCTAAGATCAATGGTGTGGGTTACAAGGAAGGTCAACTAAACTGTGATGCGATGATAAAGGTGCACAGATGATAGATAAGGTGGACCCAGTCGGCGGAATGGGACAGAGAGGTTAAACGTGTCATTTGTCCCGCCGTGGATGCTAAGCAAAATCAGATCAACGGTTCCCAACAATGGATACATCGGGGAGTAGCCCGCTAGATAGAGGAAGGAGTGGTTGCGACAAATGGGACCCATTCGACAGACGTCAACACCGGGGCCTATCGCATGACGGAAGGGTGGTATTGGAAACCACTTAGGTGTATGCGACACTACTTTCGTTGACACATGGTGCCCAATGAAAGGTGCAGATCAGCGCGGGAATAATGATCTGACGGTAGAGAAGAGTTGGCTGTCAAATCTACAGTTAAAAAGGAGAGCGGATCCGAAGGTTAAGATCAATACACGGGTGATAGAAGTGAATAGGTGGCAAAGAAGCTCGAAGGATAAATAAAAAGGGTTTATATATATACGAGTTAGTGTGGGAAGTTGACATTTCTTCTCGAACCTGTCGAAGTCAGAAGCCTCTCGGCGTGTGGGAGATGACGAAGGCGATAGGACCTTTTTCAGGGCATGCTCAGGGTTTCCAGTGATAGGTAGGACCTTGTAATCGCCATTCTTTGCAAAACTAGGTCTAATCATAAAATGGAAGAGGAACAGGTTTCTAGCAGTTCTAGGGTTAAAATTGATTTAGTGAATAGGGATTTTGATGTATATGACACTAGTGTTTGGCTCCCCGTGCATGAGGTTAAGAAGAGGCTGAGGACCTTGCTCGAGCAGGGTTTGGATATACATAGGGTTTTCCAGTCTTCCTTCTTTTTCTTCTGTCCAGACCGGATTATGCCTTTTCCTGAGTTTGTGTCGTGGTGTTCGTCGAACTATTAAGAGCCCCAACGGGTTATCATGGATGCCCAACAGTCAAAAATTGTCTGTACAATATACGCGTCGATCGTTAGGAGGTCTTTAGGAGTTCCTGAGTCCCAAACCATTGAGTCCGAAGGTTTGTCTGAAGAGTCTGTCATTTCCTTATTTCGTCAAGTTTCCCTCGAAGGTCGGCAAGCATTTTTGGCCACTTGATTTAAACCTGATGTAGAAGTCGTAGAAACCCCTTACCAGTTGGATGTCAACCTTTCTAATGACAATACCAAATTGGTCCTTTCGTTGATTTCCCAATTTTTAGGTTGAGATATAGACTTGTTGGTCACAGAATTACAGTTAAACTTGTTGTTTAGGATTAGCGTCAGTTCGCAAGGAACTGAAAATGCACCAGTACCGTCCCTCAGGTTTGAGGATTTTCTAGCAGAAAGGATCCATTCACAATTGAGCAGTTTTCCCAATACTAGGATTTTTCGGTATCAGACTCAATTGATGAAAATGGTTATGTGTAGTAGTGCAGAGAGTTTCCAGTTTTCACCGCTGCTCGACACAGATGCTTTGGAAGAAAATGTCTTTATCTACTTGAACTATATTTTACCCCCTGTTTATGAAGTCATTTTTGGGGAGAGATTACCCAGGGTTTTGTGGGATATGGAGGCTATGATGTAGGTGAAAGATGAACTGGAAGTTGGAGACTAGTTTCTATTGAAGGACGCTACAATGATTAGACTGTATGGTTTCGTGAAGGATCCCTATATTTTGCCTCCTTTCTCTACATTGCGAACCTTCACTCTTGAGTTCGTCAGGAAGAAACTAATTCTAGAGGATGAGAAATTTTTGCAATTCAAGAAGGGTACTGATCTAAAATACCCGTGGAAGGTAGGTCCATTGATCATAAAGAGCAAGGAAGCTCTGGAAGAGGTAGAAAGGTTATTAAAGCTTATGGGGTTCAAAAAAGATGTGGCAATTGAATATGATCCTCTGCATATTATTTCTAAGAGGAGGAAATCATGTAATCTGAGGGATTTTTAACATAAAGAGACAAAAGGATTACTAAAGGGGTGAAATTTTCTTCGCTACGAGCCCGATGTGGAGGAGGTTGTGGATTTGCAAGAGGATTACCTAATTCTGTCCGATTTGATAATGGACATAGATCAGGTGCTAGACACTTCATAAGGGGCTAGAAAAGAGATTTAGAAGAAGTTAAAGATGTTGAAACTTAAGAGGGGATCAGAGACAAGCAGCCCAAAGTGGAAGCGTAGATTGAGGTAGTTGTTGACGCAACTCAAAATGAGTTGGTGGTTTCTTCAAATAAAGAGGAGTTGGTTGTTTTAGCAGCTCAGAGAGAATTGGTTGTTTCAATGGATGATGAAAGAGCAGATAAGGAGGGGTTTTCAGTTCCGGAGGTCGAAGTTCAAGAATACCAATTTCAAGAGGTAAAGGAAGGTAGTGATGCAGGTAGATTTCTGTCCAAGGCCGACCTATGTGAGTATTATGGGCAGAACAAACAAACCTCTACCCAAAAGATTTTTAATCTGATACCCGTAGTCTGGGATCTATTGCATTCTCGGGTTTCCTTGATGACCAGCAGAGACTCGAAAAGCAACACTTTAAACCTAGTGATATGTACGGAGAATAAGGCGACCGAAGTAAGGGTCAATTGGAAGAAAATCCCAGTGCCGGATAATATCCAGTTTCATAAGCAGATCGAAGAGTGCATATATGATGATTTCATAGGAGCATCACTGAAAGCCGGTAATTTGGAGGTTGATGTCAAAAAGTTAGAAGGCCAATTGAAACAGGAAAGACTAGAAAACAAATCTTTTCAACAAAAGGTTAAGAAGCTAGAATCCGATGTAGTTGGAAGCGACGGCGGAGGCAAAACCAAAAAACGGTTGTTGGTAGAGAAAGATAACCTCATTCTGAAGCTACAGAAAGTGACGAAAATCCCAAATATATAGCTAATCTAGGATCCAGAAGAAACAAACCTGGAGATAGAAAAGGATGCCTTATCTAAAGAATTGAGTGACTGTAAAGCAGAATTGTTAAAGTTTGCTGGTAAAGAAGACAATTGGAAAAAGGAGAGAATAAGCTTGGAAAAGTAGCTTGAATATTTAAGAAGTAACTTGTCCAATTTGGACATGCGGCATTCAAATACGAATCAAAATGGAGATGAAGATAGTGCAAATAGCCTGGTGCAGGCTATGTCCCATGTCAGTTTGAAGGATGTTGATATCAAAGAATTGAAGGAAAAATCCCAGAGGTTGGAAGAGGAGAGCAAGAAAAAGGAAGAAGAAACAAGAACCCTGCAAGAGAAATACACGACCCTAGGTGAGATTAATAAAAATCTTGCTCATCAAGTTATAGGCTAGGCCTCTATGCAAGGATGCAAACATCAGGTGTGGGATTGAATTATTAAAGTAGCCGAAGAGTTTAGGCCATACCTGCAGTTTATGAGAATAAAAGATAAAACAATTAGTGATGCTTTCACAAGTTGTGTGGCTGTAAGGGAAACTCTAAGCCAAAGGCCCAAGGAGACAGCAAAAAATGCTATTACTTTTGTAAATGGATTATTAGAGGAGGAAAGGACAACATTGGGTATTGGAAACTGGATCACAACAATGGCCGCAGCAAGAAGGGTTCTAGGGAAGCATGCGCAGGTAGAAGGTGTGGAGGCCATGGTCGAGGAAATGAGGAGGCATTCAACAAAGTTCAAAGGACAATTTGGAAAGCTAGTCGAGATGGGGTTACCAGTGTTTTGGGATAGAAATCAAGAGTTAATTTCCCAAACTGCATATAAAAAATTGCTTTGGAACATAAGAATGGATCATGCCAAATTCCAACGTCTGAGCCATCTACTCATCGGAAAAATTCTGATGGAAAAGATCGCAGAAGACTTCGAAATCCTGGACAGATTGGTCGCTATTGGTGAGAAACTCCCTCCAGTTTCTTATTCGGATCACATTGAGATAATGATTAGGTGAATGAAATGGTGGACTATGACCTCCCGTCTGCCGAGCTATGGAACACCATAGAAAGATATGGAAAGATGAAATACACACTCCATCCTGCACAGTAGCCGTTAGGATTTTTATTTTTCAAAAGAGTTGCTGTTATTTTTAAAGACTTCTGAGTCATTTTTATTTCTAAAGTAATTTGTAATATTTTTTGAGGAAGCTATTGGGAATAGCCAGCCATTGCAACCCCTTTACTATCTTTAGTTTTTATCTTGACGTTAGTTGTCATTTAGTAAAAGTACTGGTAAATGTGAAAGAAAACAGTTAGGCTTGTTTGCCTGTTTTTTATAATGGCGAATATGTCTTGATGAGGTGTCATTTTTGTTGTAACTGTTTTCTGGTCCAAATGAGTCGGGAAGGAGGCCCTAGATAGCTATATATGCTATGTAATTGAAAGAGGAAGGGTTGAAAACTTTTTGGAGAATTTTGTATTTCTCTGTGTAAGACCTTTTGAGTTATCTTGAATAAAGTTGAAAAAGCCAAGCAGGTGTTTTTATCAGGGATTCCTATGTTATTAGTCTTCCAGTCTGTTCTTTCTCTTTATTATGTGAATTTTGTTTCTTTCTTTGTCAATCCATTTTGTAATTGCTTATTCATGTTTGGTTCAGTGTAGTATTTGAATGAAATTCATAGAAATTATGCTCTGTTTAGATCATACCAAGCATTCCACTACTAGTTTTTGCTAATGTCAATATAGAATTCATGTTCCCATGCTTTATATTGATGGACTGTTCATTTCTCTTCCAAATCACCAACTAAATTTTTTTTGACTATGAGCTGGTGGCTACCTTGCCCTTATATGAATGTATCTGCAAAGTATTTGTCAATGATGTTCATTTTTTGTTTAAAGTGACTCCATTGGCCCAATATAAATCCATGTTGTTTTCCAACCAACAATCTATAAAAATTTGTCCTAACAGAAGTATGACCTTTTATGTATGTTTTAATTGGATATCTCAAGAAATGAATGCTGGTGTATGTTTTCATTGTTGACACCTTTGATTATTTCCAGTTTTTCATATGTTTGTAGAGAGAGCCCTCTCTAATTGTACTGGGTCAGTAGCATAAGTCTTAAGTGTTTAGTGGTTACCCCGACTTTCCCTCTCACACAACCTAGGGGGTACGATTTGGGTGTTAACAATGTGATGTTTACATAAAATTTTAAGAACCTTCCATAAATTTGTATCTATATAATTGGGTGAATGCTCTTGGTAAGTACGAAAATTCGAAGGTTAATTTATATATACATATATGTATGCGAATGTTTAATTGAACTATAAAATATTTCTAAAACCCCAGTGAATCTTTCACTACATTATAAAGTATTTGTAAAATTTTGATGAATCTTTCACTGAATTATAAAGTATCGGAAAGTCTTAAAAAATATTTTAATAAAGTATAAGACCATATGTAATAGGAAATTAATTTTATAGAATTACACGATACTCATTTTCTATGTTTGGAAAAAAAAACATAATTTACCCCTTTTATAGACAACATTTCAAGCATTAGGCATTGTCTTTGTTAGAGTTTTTACTATACACTTTTGAATCCTTCTATCAAATTTGATTGTATTCACCGAAAAATTCCTATATGTAGTGAACTTGAACTCCACTTCTCTCAAGATTGGGAGGGATGAATGTTCACTCACTTATTTCAATTTTGGATTTTTCATTATCGATTCATTGATTAAGAAAGTACTATTTGACAACATTATAGGATGTACTTGAATAGGCACTTATAAGGTTCTATCCATCAATAACCCAAAAATTATAGTATTTTGACAAGTGCTTTCTCATGAAGAATAATGACTCTCTTCCATCTCACCCCATGTGGGGAAAATTCATTATCGATTCCTTGATTATGAAAGTAATCTTTGAGTGCATCATAGAATGTCCCTCAGTACAAGGTTACAATCTTCTATCCATCAATAACCATCTCTATAAATCAATAATAGTTTATTTTTTATTGAATATCTACATCTCATTCTTCATGCTTGGCTTTATTCAACTATGTTGTTCTAAGTGGATAAATATTTCAAGCTAAAAGTTATGATTATGACCAATACGTCTATTGAAATTTTGTATTCAAGAATTATGTATGTATATGAGAGTCAATTATTTCATATGATTTTTGTGAGCTATTAATCCAAAATCATACGAGTTAGCGATGAAATACCAAATGAATTATGAAAGAGGGATCCTCTATTCCATGAATATTTGAACATATAGAAAAATGATGGGGGAACATGTCATTGTATGTTTTAAAAAAGTCACTATTTTCAATATTGACCATTTTAACAAAACAATGAGCATGCTTACCCAATATGGTGGAAGTTTGTGGTCCTGGAAGGGAATATATAAGCACTTAAAGTATCATTTGGAGCCAAAATATATGTACTGATACACCAAAAGTGATCGAGTCAATTGGAGAAAAGACTAATTAAAGGGCATGTGGTTAACAAACAATTTAAATGGAAAATGATAATATCATTAAAAAAATAAATAAAAACATAATTGATTTACTAAGCTTAGATACCACTATGTTTGTGGATGGGTAGAATTGATTAGTCATATAATTATTGGAATATGCTAAAACTTCTATGGTATAGGAACATGGAAAACTATTAACTAAAGTAGATATCAAACAAACTGCTAATCCATCTTTGTAGGACATATTGGAAGAAGTTGTCCTTGATGTCAAGTAGGGTGTCATTGATGTCAAAAGGGTGAAGATATATGCGATGTTTCCATTCGTGTCAAGGTGATAATGATGATGTGTTTGTAGTATAGATAGATTGTTTGTGCATGTTTGATGAAGCCTTGAAGCCCATAGAGAAGACCATAATGATCCTAAGGTAGCCCTTGAAGAAGAATCCTTGTCACAAGTGTACATAACTCCAAAGTGGTCCCCTTATGGTGTAGCAGTTGCGCATGGCCCTCACAGGAAGACACTTTGATTTTACACAAGTGGTACAAATCCCCTAGAGAATCCCCTATTGATAATGATGATGCAGAGTGAAAAGGATTTCCTAAAGTGTCCAGAACAAGTGTGAAGAATTTCCTAAAGAAATGATGTTTGGTCACATGAACATGATGATGGATCACATGACCATGATCATAAGAAGTGTAAGGAAGTCCCTAAAGGTGTCCATAAGTAATGTTGGTAATAAATGTGAAGAAATTGCTAAAATAGTAATGTTTGGTCCACATGACCATGTGGTTGAGGTCACATAACCCATGTTGAAGAAGGCCCTAGAGAGCCCCTATGGTTGGTGTAAAGCATATTGGGATGAAGTGTGAAAGATATCCCAAAATCATGATGATGGGTTCATATAATCCTGAAAGTAGTGGTGTCGGGTCCACATGATTAGAAGGATTGGTCGATATGACCATGATAAGTATCCCCCAAAGTAATATGGATTTTTCCTCAAGAAAATGTTGAAATAAAATGTGAAGAAACCCCTAAAAAATAGTGTTTGGTCCACTTGCCCATAAGCTTGGGGTTACATGTCCCGTGGAGGAGAAGGCCCTAAAGAGTCCCCAAATTTGGTCCGAAACAATTTGGTATGAATCTTGAAATAACCCCAAAATAATGAAATAAGGCCAATGATGAGTAGTTCTAATCGACATGTAGTGTAAAGGATTCTTGGTGGGGGCTATGGGTGTTTGGACTCCACGAGAAGCTCACCTGTCTGGAGCTTGGGACGACCTGTTAGGCCCCCAATACTTTTGGGAAATATGGCATGGACGTGGCATCGATATGGGCAGTGACATGGCATCAAACATGGATTCCTCGCACAGGATTCTAGCTTGATGGCATATTATGTTTTAACACATGGTCAAACTTTGGAAACACGTCATAATATATATATATATATATATGTGGTGGCATGGTTTATTATATGGTTTATATATAGTTCATGGTGGCATATTTGTTATGATATGGTTTATGCATTGGTTGGTATATGGTATCCACGTGTGATATGGTTGGCGCTTGTCATGGTATATGGTTGTTGTATGGTCCACATTTAATGTGATATGGTTATACTATGGTCCACGTTATAACATATGTTGTATGGTGTTAACATATGGTTATAGTTTGGTGCTTGGTTTTTAACATATGGATTACAAGTTAGATACCATGGGGGTGAAGCTTGGGGTCAAGGGATATGCCCTTGCCCCCCCCCCATTTTACATCTTTGCAAAATGAAGCTAAAGATGGCCTGACAAAGGTCTTGGGTTCGATTCCCATAGCTTCAAAAAACTACATTTTTCACCATTTTCACCATTTTTTAACCATTTTTAACCATTTTATCCATTTTTTAACCTTCCTTGTTGAAAACCCAAATGCTGACAACTTCTTCATCTAGAGGTCGTTTCGCATGAAACAAGTGTCAATGAAAATTTGTTGAAGATATCTTTACCACTGTAACCTTGGAACTGATGTTTGAAGACTTTAAACTTGATTGACAATGAGATGATCCTCCTGTATCATGCACACCAGGGACTTCTTTCAACATGATAATAGTTTTGTTGGAATTGGCGGGATGATAAAATCACTAAAGTTAATAAAACCTGCAAAAAAACTATGAATTATTAGAGCTTCACACAAACTAATCCTTAGTGTTTAATAAGTATCATAACCACTAGTGGTCCCTCATTAATGACTAGACTATATTACATTTATAGAATTCTAACTACCTAGTGGACCTTTGTTAGGAACCCATGTCAACCCTTCTCTTTACTTTGTTAGTATAGTGTTGTTGGACGCATATGCTTTGTAAGTCGTCCCGTAGTATTTGTTGATCCATAGTTTATATTAGCCCATGGTATTGACCCATAGTATTAGATGCATATGCTTTGTAAGTCGTCCCGTAGTATTATATGTCCCATGGTTTTGACTCATAGTATTGGGCATAGACTTAGTATATAAGTGTGTGTTGAGGTCATTGAAGGCACCGTGAAGTTAATTGTATTGAGCTTGCTCAAAGGAGGTTTCCCCCTCGAAGTGGCCCGTGATCAATATAAAAGTGATTTTGAGTTCTATTATTTCTGATATCTCGTGTATTTGCATTAATTAATTATTGCAGGTTCTTCACAACCTTATTTAATAACTAACAATGAACATAGTAAACCTTGTCCACATTACATTAATTGGCCACACATATTATGTGGCATTTCTAGCATTAAATCTAATGGACCCCTAGGCGCTTATTACATCACTAGGGGGATCCCACCATTTTTTCCCCCTTAAAAAAGTGTTACCATCAATAGTTACACCTATGAGGTACATCCATAATCTCGGGTCCCATATACAGGTGCTACCCTCAATGCTTGCAATGAAGAATTCCATTCGGTTCATTCATTACACAGGTTCACATGTATGGGTGTTCATGCCACCTCCCAAGTACTAGTGACACTTGAAATTAAAGAACCATTTAGTGCTTTAAAAAAAATGCACACAGAGTTCATATGTTTCCAAATATCATTCCACCAAGATGCTAAAAAAATCCATAGAAAAAATGTCATCCACATAACTGCAAAAGGTTAGTTGTGGATATGGATGAAACACTGCCTCTAGAGAAGATTAAAAATGAAAATTTTTATTTGCAACCTACTCATGAGTTTCCTCAATGATTTCTTCTTCATATAGGGGAGTAGGTTCAAAAAAGAGAAGTTGAAAATAGTTTACTTCACATAATTGGAACTTGACCTTAATCATAACAACTATTAAGTGTGTCAAGTAGTATTGTGTGATAAATATACAGTTGTTGGTCAATTTATATGCATAAACTCTGTTATATTTAAGAACCCTTTTTGGGGGGGGGTTCTTAAAATTATCCCTGGTGATGATGATGGACACGATGATGATGATGATGATGATGATGATGATGATGATTATGATCCTCCTCCTCCTCATCATCATCGTCATCATCACCCTCATCACCATATTCATCATCATCATCGTCATCCATCATCCTCATCCTCATCATCCTCATCATCATCATCATCATCATCCTCCTCCTCCTCATCATCATCCTCATTGTCATCATCATTAGCATCATCATCATCACCACCACCACTATCATCATCATCATCATCATCGACATCATCATCATCATCATCATCATCATCGACATCATCATCATCATCATCATCATCATCGTATCATCGTCATCATCATCATTATCAAAGGGGTATGTTCAAATCCAATGCGATGCCACGTCATTGGATTTGAACATACCCCTTTGATAATGATGAAAGTTACTTTTAGCATTCCATCCATATCAACATGCCATGTATATAAATGTGCCACCCATATCAAGGAATGAAAAACAAATCAATGAGCTAACATGTAAATAACATATACACCAAATGAGAATAACTTATAAACCCCTTCGACCTAACCCCATTACCCTTAATCAGTAACCCATCTAAACCCTTAAGTTTAATGAAACATAATAAAACCCTATTTCTAATAAATCATTGCCCCTAACCTTAGCAATATTAACACCCAACATTTTGAGCTTAAAGATTTTCAAATAAGTTATGAATCATGCTACAAATCACTACCATGAAACAACTATGCAAAAGTATGGATAGAACCAAGCCTTAACTTCTCTACAAGCTAGATGCATAGGTTGACATTGAGGATCAGAGCCAAGTGGGGAGGAATTCCACTATACTTGGGCATTGTTTCTTCTTGCTATGATTGTATGGAAGCCACACATGAAGATATTAGAACACTGATGTGACTGCATCTTTTCCTACACCAAAGTTCAACATTTGGTGGTTCAATATTGACAAGCAAAATAAGAAAGAAACAAACCAGGCATTCCTACGATGGTACACTTAGATGATACATGAAACTATTGATTATTTCTAGATTTGTTTTATTGTGGATAAGTATGACACTTGTATTGCTTTCAAAGTTGATGTACATCATGTTTATCTAACACCTCTGTAATACCCCAATTTTGACCCTTATGAAATATTGGCTTCTAATATAAATATTGTATACATGCGTTGTATGTTTCCCTAGCGTGGAGCTCAAGGCCAAGGCCCCGCTAGTGTATGTTCGGATTTTATTTAAAACAAGCAAGCATTTGATATTTTGATACCCATGTGCTATTAAGCCATGGAATATTGTAAATTGATGTAAATGTTAATATTTCAATAAAATACCAAAACTGGCTATGGAAGCAACCAATGAGAAGGGGTCATGTGTATCCACTAGGGAGTGGTGATGGGGTTGTGGGATTGAGCCATAAGCTACCAAATGTCATTGTGAGAACCCATTTGACTTTCCTTGATGACATTTATTTCTGTTGTAAGGAAGTAGTTGAAGATTTCATTCCATGGCTTCAATGGAGCATGGGCAGCCTAGAAATTCGTATTTGCAGGTATGAGCTCTGTTTTCTTGTACCACAAGCCACTCTACCTCATGGGAGTTTCTTCTTCCTCATTCCCAATCCAGTGTGGAAGGACCCAACATCATTTTCCATCCAAAAACGAATTCCAGCAGTGAGCAAAAACCAAAAATCGCAACTTTGCAAGAACCCATGTTTTGAAGAGCCAAAAACACCCAGATTTAGTATTTAACAGTGAAATCCAATGGGGGATCCATAGATATGAACCTTGGGGCGAATTGGAGAGTATTAGATACCCCAAAATCCATTGGAAAACCTAGTTTTTATAGCCCAAAAAACCAGTGACGGGATTGAGTTATTTGATGAACAGAATTGTGAGAAATCCAATTGTGGATGACTGAGCAGAGGTTGGGTTTGCTTGATAGACCCAGTGAAGGCTAGAATCTCAAGAATTAGCAGCTGGACCTTTCTATACCCATCCTGAAGAGCACTGGAGGGAAGGGACGCCTGAGGGATTATGCTGCAGAGAAGGGGACCTTCCTTGTGTTGGGTGTGGTAGGTAATGTGAGTGCCTTGACTGTTGAATTCATTTGAGATGCCTGTAGATATGTGGTTGAGCTCACTGGCTTAGCATTTCCCTCCTTTGTCTTTCATATGCTTGATAAACCCAACTGTGTGTTGGCTTAGCATAGTTGTTGAGTCAAATCATGGCTATGAGTGAGCCCAGCTAGTTCCTCCTTAGTGGATACACAACCCAGCTCGGGGGTGATCTCTCAGCTAAAAAAATACAAGCTGGACAGAGATCTATGGTTGGGTGGAACGTTTCTCTCACATAGCCAGTTGTTTGGATAGCCTCATCTCTAAGATAAGTGTTCTCTGTGGTTTAATTTATATGCATTATGTGTTTTACAATGTGTTAATTCTGAATGACAAATATTCATGTTAATTGAATTGATATGGAGCTTGTGCATAGCATTAGAATATGGTAGATTATCTGCTTGTTGATTCATCAATGGCTTGAGATAAATATGCTGATGTATGTCTGTTGTGTGTGTGCAATTATGTATTTTATTTCCGCTGTGTAATTTAATTGTGCATTTTATTAAATGGAAAAATTTTACCATTATGGCTTTGGGGAAGAATTAGACACCCCATGTTATAGTCATGTTCCCTCCCTTGCATTGGATTGATGGAAGGGGATGTGACAACCCCATGCAGATCTTCAAGTTCCAACAAAGGTGTTACCATTTTGTGTAATAGAGAAGGATATTCAGGATGCAATTGCAGAGTGGTCCAAGGAGATGTGATTGAAATTCGATGATGCAAACATCGAGATTACCAGATCCACCCAGAGAAATTCCAGGAGAGACAAAGCACCAGTGGGGGGACCTCAATATATCACTCTCAAACAATCCCAAAGGCATGAAAGTTGAAGAGGAAGCACTCCCAAAATGAGAAGTCAAATACAAAAAAATGGCAAGTGCCTTAAGACAACCCCTACACCATAGAAGTTTCAGGATATTGTGAGTGTATCAAAGTATAACATTGAACCTCAAGATATTGTACAGCATGATTCTTCCCAACAGCTGGATGAATTGTGATTTTCCTTATAACTAAGCATTGTTCCATCAATACATCATGCACCTCCAAGCGTGTTGACTAGTTCGGTACCAGGAACATCTCATCCATTATTAGAAGCTAGTATTGTATGGGAGACTAGCCATGGTGATAAGGTTGGAGGGAAGGTTCTTCGAATCAATACTATGGTTCTTATCACACATGATGGTGACAATGCTCTAAAACTACCATACATCTAACTTGATCTTACGAAGGTACCCTCCAATGATCATAATCCTTACATGGTTGAGATTATGACCAAGGTTGAAGAGTAGCGTTGTGCACAAGGAATATCGTTACTAGAAGCTCAAGATAGGAACACAATAGGAATAGGTAATAAATGTATTTGCTACAACCAATTTACATGAAAAATATAATGTCAATGCTTTGTTATACAAACATAAGGTGAGACTAGTTGTAAAAGATTTTTCTTAGCAAAATAGAGTGGATTATGAGGAAACATTTAGTCCAACAAAGTGTTTTTTCATAGTGAGATTAGTGTTACCCATGACAATATAAGTTGGATGTAATATTATGAAATAATTATATTTTTTTCATTAATGATGGTTTAGAGGAGGAAGTGTTTATGTATTATCCATAGGGATTTTATGTAACATATAAGGAAAATATTTTGTTTAGGGTGATAAAATATTTTTACAATTTGAAACAAGATCGAAGACCTTGGTATAAAAAAAATGGCACACATATTATAGGAAGAAAAAAAATTCAAATCCAAATATTGACGTGAGACTAAAATATATATATTTGGTGATTTTAGTGGTTATGTATATCCAATATTAATCAATCGGTCAAGGTGCTCAGTATGAGGATGACCTTATTTTGTCAATGATTTATTATATTAAATATTTCATTAGTATCACATTAATGTTAATGCTAATGTTACTTTAATATGATGTATAATCAATGGGACTTTATTATTATTATGCTATAAAAATTCTTCCTCCTTTCTCCAATGTGCACTAAGACCTTATGAGATTACACACAAGTTGATAGCAAATAAAAAGGGAAAGTCAAATCCTATCCATGAATTAGAGAAATGATGAGGGCGTTTGTTGACCTTGTGTGAGATGCTCGAGCTGCATCTGAGAAGCCAATAGTAAAGCCTGATCAGAGCAAGTCATAGCCACCATTATGAGAAGTAGAGCCATTGTCATGTGAAGCCACCATTCATTGTGACTCTCTGAGGAGTAGAATACGAGGAGTAGACCCACATTCTCTTTCGGCTGAGGACTGCGAGGAGTAGAACCAAATTCTCTTTCGGATTTGGTATACAAAGAGCATAGTGTCGCGAGGAGTAGACTTGGAGGTATTTCCAGAGAACCCACATTCTCTGGTATACCAAAAGCACAGTGTCACGAGGAGAAAATACCCTGTGAGGAGCATAGGGATTTGATAGAGTTGGTCATGGAGATCACACTGCGAGGAGAAAAGACCAAAAGGGATTTATAGAGAACATTGTGGGGATACTAAAAGAGACATAAAAGTGGCATGATGTCTTCGGTAAGCCATACCCTCTTCCTCTATTTGGAATTCTTTTCCATAAAAACATGATTTGGTTTTCTTCTGTGAATTGGAAACCTAGGTTTGAATTAATCTTGGATTTGGTGGTTTTCTTCATTGTACAAATTACTCTATCTAATCCTAATTGTTTTGTGACATCTAAGGGTATTAATGAGTGAGAGGCATTAGAATCATACAGGGAATTATGTACATGCAGATATTGAAGTTCAAGGGTAATATAAAATGGTGGGGTAATATGATCAATCCCCGGGTAGGTTTCTTAATACTACTTTTGGAGAGTCATCTTAGAGGATTATCAGGTGAGCTTGCACAGGGGTTTTGTGACTTAGGATCATCAAATTGGATATTTGATGGGATGACCTATATTGGGTTGGTTGAGGCCTAGGATCCTATATTTGAAGATGTTATTTAAAACATAGGAAGGTCAAAACCTATTTTTATCAACAAGATACCTCAAAACTTCAAAAAGAGGCATGGCAATTTTAATTTTACTCAACTCATACATAATATCAAAGGACGAAAGAGGAGGAATACTAGCTTCAGCCATTTTGGCAACATGTGTGAACTTCATGAAAATGAAATTGTGTTTTGCATGCACCTTATTTTGAAATGTTGCTTTAATTAAACTCTAATGGGGATTGTTGGTTTCTTGAAATTGGTTTCCTTAATCCTTTGTTCTTTCCTAACTAGAAAAATTTGGGCATCTCCCATTTGTTATTACCAAGTTGCTTAATGGAAATCCTCTCCCCTATAATTAGAAAAGTTTGGTCTAGGCCCTAGGTGATAATTCCTCCTCACCTCTACCATTATATCATTTGTTACCATTTGGAGTTTAGTATGCGAGAGGATGAAGGGGTCATCCTCCCTATGGGAAATTTCTTCTTCATGGGGAAATTTTTCTTCTCTAGTCATCAATAAACTTTTAGATACAAGATGGACATAGCTAGGATCTTCAATCTCGTTGTATCGTAGGTGGACCAACATATTTGGTTCTAAAGGTGCATCAAGCAACTTTTCATCTCTTGGATCATAATGAGAAGGAAAAGATTCCATTATGTTTACTTATGTGCTGCAATACTGGGGTAAATTTTCATTTCTTGCCTTAACTCTCTTTGAGGTGTAAGGGGGGCATTCTAAACTAGGATTTACCTTTGATACATGGATTTTCTCTAGAAGTTTGTTCCACAATAGAATGGGTAGACTATCCTTTCTTCACCATGGTAAGATCATTGGTCGTAGACTTGAGGAGCTTATGACCTCTTCAAGTGTCACGAGGTCTTGTTGAGAGGAGGAAACCTCAAGCTCCTTGCCCATCCTTCTCTCAACACATTCTCTCCTATTAGGGGGATCCAATCTAATATCCAATTAAATTCTTAAACCTTTCATGTTTCTCTCCAAGTCTTCTCCATAATTAAATAGGGTCTCTAGGTCAGGGAATCATCATACTCTTAAATGGAAAGCAAAGTTACACTTAAAAAAGGTACCATATGATACTATAGTAGAATGTTTTGAGGGCTTAGTTGCATCAAGAATGCAGGGGTACAATTTTCATAACCTACTTGTAAATTATTGAACATGTTTACCATTAATCCTTTTTAGAGTGTTCAACTCAGTTACATAGTATATGTTGTATTTATTGATAACACATTTCTTCATAAATTTTTCGATGAACTACCACTAATAAGTTATGAAATTTTGGGCAGATTCATAAACCATTTCCTTGCTTCCCCTTCCAAATAATGGGAAAACGTTGTATCCCTTGGTGGAGAAGTTATCCATGCAATCTTGGAAATTTGTAAGATGGTCTTCTACAATCAAGCAATTCTCACCATTAAAATTAGGTAGAACTTTTAAATATCAATCTAGTAAGTGTCCCATTAGATTTGTAGAGGGTGAAACCAAAGGTTTAAACCTAGTAGCTAACCAAGTATTTTGGTAGCTACTTTCATGTCTATGTCCTCCACTCTATTTCTATTTTATTTTTAGTGCAACATCTACAATGATCTCTGCACCCCTTTAAGATGTTGGAAAGAGAAATTATAGTATCCTAACATGCACACCATCATATTTGACAATACAAGCCTCTATAATGAAAAACAATAGTCTTTGCAGTAGCTATTGTGATACAATTTAAACAGTACAAGGTTTAGGTCTAAGTCTCTGCAAATAACTTACAGTATAGTGCTTTCTCAGTACCATAATGATTTTGGAATTAAAGCTTTCTATGATAGCATATGCAAGTCATGTCAGCTCACAAATGAGGTAAAAAACTAAAAAGCCAATGATATGTGGGTGGAGGATTATAATAAGGGTGCGTCTTGCTCCACATGGCAAAGAAAAACCCTTCAAAAACACTAGATCACTCCTCTGACAACAATATGACTCATTTGAAAGTGGACTGGCCCTTCCATTTTGCATCAAAATGATGGACATTGTCTTCGAGTGGAGTAATGTTGCTTCTTTGTGCTGCTACAGGTCTACTCAAGGCTCCAAATGATGACCTTTCAAGGCTCTTTGACTGTTGTTTCAACTTTTTGGCACAATTGTTACTTCAAAGACTAAATCAGATCTGTATAACTATATTGTTGTTTGAGGGCACACAATACACCCAGACTATCCTAAACAACATGCAACTGAGAATTCAAGTATCTTACCACTGCTGCCTATGCCCAAAAATGAAATTTAACGTTCAAATTTGGCCCAGAACTGACCAAAGCTAATTTTCTGTTGTTGTTCATCACTTTTTAGGGCTTCAACATGGTTAGAATGGAGGTAGTAGTGCTCAGGTTTGATAAATGACCTTCTTTATCGCCGTTTTAATAGTTGAGATATTCCCAGAACTCAACGTCATTGTTTTCTAGCTTCAAAACATGCCCAGATTGAAAGTTGAGGCTATTTGAGGGATAAGAAATGCCCAAAATTACCTCTTAGGGGGGCCTATTGATGGCGGAAATTGTGCCCAGAACCTCCCAAAAAACACCCAAACTTTGACATACTGCTTCCTTTGTTGCTTTTCATACTCAACACTTGAATTAACCCAACATGCTTCAAACATCCATATGCTCCATGAAGTTCTGAACATCCATCTACAACATCATTGTTAGGGCATCATCAAATTTCTAAGGAATGAACCAACAAAACATCATCATGGTATGTCACCCCCTCAAGAGTGATCAAAATCACAAGTGGACACCCATACAAAATGGGGGTTAACAATAGGCTTCAATTGCGGTATGTATGCTTGATATTGGAGAGGAGAGCATACAAGAACCCCAAAATCTTTGCAAGTAACTTGTGGTCTTTTACCATCAAAAGCAAGGAAATCATCACACGTCACATCATTATTTTTCTTTACAACAACACATC